>CANYCX014911383.1:0-12638 GCA_948193385.1 Breynia disticha f. nivosa | reverse complement strand
ATCTTTCCTAGTAGCATCATTCAAGTGCCAGTAATCTATACAAATTTTCAAGCCAGTCACTTTGTGACTAGGGATGAGTTCATTATTGTCAGTCTTAACCACTGTCATACCACCCTTTTTTGGCACCACATGCATCGGGCTTATCCAAGTACTGTAAGAAATAGGCTAGATGATCCCTGCATCCAATAACTTAATGATCTCCACCTTCACCACATCCTTCAAATTAGGATTCAATCTTCGTTGGGGTTGAACAACAAACTTGAACCCTTCATCCGTAAAGATAATAATGGGTAATCGCTCATTTTGTGCTAGATATGCATACTCCAGATGACTAGGTAACTCCTTGAGTTCCAAAAGCTGTGGGTCTTCAATTAATGGTTTAAGTGCGCTAGAGTTTTCCTTATTCAACTCCACTACCTCCAAACATTCCTCCTCCCCACACTCGTCTTCTTCTTCACCTGAATTAGAATTCTTTAAACAATCAAAATTAACAAGTGAGGTTGAAGTAGAGGAAAGAAACATATCATCAACATGATCGGTAATCAAACAATCAATTGAATCAGTCATAAAATAAGTATTTTCATCATCTAAAGGTTGTTTCATTGCATCATACACTTTCAAAAGCACTTGATCTTCTCCCACTCTCAATAACAAGGTTCCATCCCTAAGGTCCATAATAGCTTGAAAGGTATACAAAAATAGGCACCCTAAAATTAAGGGAATGTTTCTATCCTCTACCATGTCCATAACAACAAAGTCAACCAGCAAAATGAGCTTCTCTACCTTAACCAATACATCCTCTACTATTCCTTTCAGGTACTTAGTGCATCTTTCAGCAAGTTGCAAACTCATCCTAGTAGGCTACAACTCACCAAGTTTTAAACGTTTAAAAACTTTAAATGGCATTAAATTAATGCTAGCTCCTAAATCTGCTAGTGTCATCTCAACATTCAAGTTACCAAAAGTACAAGGGATAGCAAAACTCCCTGGATCAGTTCGCTTCTAGGGCAACTTGTTTTGAATAATGGCGGAGCATTCGTGATTTAGAACCACCATCGATAGCTCTTCAAGCTTCCTTTTGTTTGTGAGAAGATCCTTGAGAAACTTTACGTACTTGGGCATCTTGGAGAGGGCTTCTACAAAAGGAATGTTAATAGAAAGTTGTGTCAACAAAGTAAGAAACTTACTATAATTCTCATCTTGCTTCTCATTGTGAAGTCTCTTTGGATATGGAATCGATCATGTCCCATGAGTGGATTGAACAGAGGTAGAAGTGGAAGGATTGTGCTTTTCCTCGTGTGCTTTCCTCACTATGGTTGGAGTAGGGTTAAGTTGCTTCCCCGTTCTAACAGTGATTGCTTTAGCTTGCTCGCGTGCGTTAGCTTTCGTGTTAGAAGGCAAACTACATTGGTTCCTCTCTGAGAGCATTTTAGCAATTTTTCCAACTTAGGTTTCAAGATTCAAAATGGAGGCTCCTTGATTCCTTAGAGTAGCTTCTTGATTTTTCATTGATGCCTCTTGGTTTTGCAAACGTTGCTTCGTTGTATTAATGAACTTAGTCATAAACTCCTCCATATTCGATTTACCCTCAATTGCCATTGGTGGTGGCCTATAAGGAACAAAAGGCCTTTGAGAATTTCAACCACTAGGTCCGACTTATTGTCCACTATATGGGAGTGAAGATGATCCTTGAGGTGCATCACGCCATTGAAAATTCGGGTGCTTGAACTCATGAGTGTAAATAAGTACATTAGGATTAAATGGTGCTCTTGGACCTTGACCCATGTAGTTCAACTCTCTTGCTGCACCAACTGAATAATATTGGACTTTATCTCAAAATTGTTGGTTGCAACTGGTGGCCTCACAATGTTTGATTCGGCACCTTGCAAACTAGGCCTCCTGTAGTCCATCATTGTCATGGGTTGATCTTGACCCTCTTCATTCACAACCTGAAATTCTGTCCCATTATTTTTGTGTCCCATATTGAAAGTAGTATTGCTTATGAAGCTTGGAGAAGGATGGACTTTGGCAATTCAGAAACTTGTGATTCCTACAAAAGAACACAAACAAAGAACCAAAATACTTTACAAAAAATAAAAGGAAAAGAGAAAAGGAAAAACAAAAGAAATGAAATGAAATGGCTAGAATAATCAATCTCGAATTATGCTAATAGTACGCCTAAGTTCCCCGGCAATGGCGCTAAAAACTTGGTGTCTTTCATATTCAACACATTGCGCAAGTGTACGCACCAAGTAGTATAAAACGAGCTTTTTAGACTCGAGTATCGAACCCTAGAGACTTATCATACGTACTAGCAACATTTTCAATCGGTTATCCAGCTAGATGAATTTGTTAGAAGGAAATGGAATCTAAAAGGTCTAAACTAAATACTAAGACAATTAATTAAACGATGGCCATTGTTAGAATCCCTCTTGATTCAATTTTATGCTTATTTAAATGCCCAATCAATCCAACAATCCCCTAGGTCTTACGAGATTAATGAATCAATCAATCCAATGTCTACTCATCACAATCCTATCAATATTTGCTAAGAAATTCCCCTCTAAAAATGCAATTAGGATCTTGTTCAAGCAAACTAATTGAAACCCAATCCTTACAATCACTATTGGTCAAGTAGTTAATGTCAAGAATTAAGTCGCAATTATAGATCAATAACTCTAAGCATTTAAGCCAACTAACCCAATAATTACCTATGTCTAGCGAGATTAAAGGCTCAATTAATTTAACATTCCATCAACACGAACAAATATGCTGGCGAATATCCATTCATTACACATTGAGCACAATTAATAATAAAACGTAGTGGGAAATCAATGAAGAGCAATTAAATAAGCATTTGATTAAATCAAGAGTTCATCCTCCTAGGCATCAAACTAACTTAGCTACACATAATTACACTAAAACAACCAAAGGCAAAACAATAAATCAACATATCCACAGCCAACATCAATTCGATTAAAGCAACAAACACGATATCTAAGCGTAAAAGGCAGCAAAAACAAAGAAAACCCTAATCCACCAATTCTAAACTAACCCTAAACTAACTAAGAACTACCAAAAAATTTCCAGCAACACACCAAAAACTCTGGTTTCTCTCTCTCCTCGCGTCCTTATACAGAGCTGTCTGAATTTGAAAACGTGTGCTGGACTACGCGGTGTTACTATGACCACGCGTATTCCAGCACTGACCATGCATCTATTGCCATGTTTCAGATTGATTACGCGTGGTGAAGTCTACACCGCGTACTCTTAGACAACCTCGCGTAGCTTGCTGTTTCTTTTGTCCTTTTGATTGCTCTTTGCCTTATTCTTCTAAGCAATTTTCCTTTCTCTTAATCTTGTGTGATTCATGCATCATTCTACAAAAACAAAGTAAAATATAAGTAATAACATATTTTTGCACCAAAATATCTAGAAATCATGAACAATAGGTGCTAAAATATTTTAAAATATTATATTATCACTAGACCGATGACATCTTTTTTGCAAAAGAATGTTCCATTTGAGTGGAATGACAAATGCAAAGAAAGTTATCGCTAGTTAAAGAAGAGGTTGGTCGAGGCACCAATGTTGATGTTACCTTCGCAGGAAGGTGGATTTTTCATTTATACTGATGCATCTGGAGCTGGTTTGGGTGGTGTTTTGATGCAGCATGGTAGAGTGATTGCTTATACCTCACATCAGTTGAGACCACACGAGGTTAATTACCCAACGCATGACTTAAAGTTGGCAGCAATTATCCATGCTCTGAAGGTTTGGCGTCATTATTTGTACGGAGAGACTTTTGAGATTTTCCCTGATCATAAAAGTCTTAAGTACATTACGACACAACGAGAGCTAAATCTTTGACAAAGGAGATGGATAGAGCTTCTGAAAGATTATGATTGTATGATTGAATATCATTTTGGGAAGGCAAATGTAGTTGACAATGCTTTGAGTAGAAAAGAGAAAGGGGATGATGATTTAGTGACTTATACAGCAGAGTCTCTATTTGCATTACGAGAGCTTCGTGTACGGTTGGATCTAATTCAGGATCAGATGTTGGCTAATATCAATGTTCGATCACAAATGAGAGAGTTAATTGCATCAAGACAGATTGAGAATGATCATTTGATGCAAATCAAGAAAAATATTGAAAAAAAATGGTTACAGTACATTGACTCGATGATGCTGGAGTGTTATATTATCGAGATCAGCTATGTGTTCCTGATATTGCAGAGCTAAAAAATGAGTTAATGACAGAAGCTCATTCTTCTGTGTTATCAATTCATCCTGGTAGTACAAAAATGTACCTAACTATGAGAGATTTGTACTGGTGGGTACATATGAAGAAGGATATAGTCGAGTTTGTTGCTAGATGTCTTCCTTGTTATCAAATCAAGGCAGAACATCAGGTGCCAGTAGGAAAGTTAAGACCACTTGACATTAATGAGTGGAAGTGGGAGAAAATCACTATAGATTTTGTGATTGGTTTACTAGGGACATTACGACATTGTGATTCTATCTAGGATAGTATTGATCGATTGACAAAATCAGCTGACTTTTTAGCTATCTGACAGGATTATACTTTGGATAGGCTAGCTGGGCTATTTGTTGCTGAGATTGTCAGATTACATGGTGTTCCTACATCGATAGTGTCTGATCGGGATCCTCGATTTACATCGCGATTCTGGCAGAGTTTGCGGGATGCGATGGTTACGAGATTGAGATGTGGTACAACTTTCCATCCACAGACTGATGGTCAGTTGGAGAGGATGATACAGACGATTAAGGATATGCTTCGAGCTTGTGTGTTAGAGTTTGGAGGGATTTGAGACGATCATTTGCCATTAGTTGAATTTGCATACAATAATAGTTACCATTTTAGTAGACCCTGGATAAAGTTAACATTATAAAAAGTTGTATGCAAGCCGCCTAAGATCGTTAGAAAAGTTATTATGATCGACATCACCGAGAGAAAGAGTATACCTTCGCTGACGGGCTATTTTTACGAGTTTCTCCTTAGAGAGATATGATTCAGTTTGGGAGACGTGGCAAGTTGAGTCCTAGGTATATCGAACCCTATGAGATTACGGAGAGAGTGGGACCACTTGGGTATCGATTGAGCTTACCAGCTAAGTTGTCTCGATTACATGATGTTTTTATGTTTTGATGTTGAGACGATATTGATATGATCCTAGCTATGCGTTTAGAGCTCCTGAGGTAGAGGTATCCGAGGAGTTGACCTATCGAGAGGAGCCGATGGAGATTTTGGATCGTCAGTTGAGACGATTGAGGAATTGTGAGATTCCGATGGTATTGGTGAAATAGAGTTTCCATTTGCTGAAAGAAGCTAATTGGGAGGTCGAGTCGGATATGCAAAGACAATATCCTTATTTTTTTCGGACTTTACTTCGGGATCATGAGGTACGATTTGATCTGAGTTATGTTGTGATTTAGTGTTGCGATGTTATTTTAAGATTTGATTTCAAGTTAAGAAAGAAAACTTAACTTGATTTGATGTTTAATTTTGAAAGGAATGGCTTGGATCAATGATGTGAAGTGTTTAAAGCTCGACAATAATGTGACGAGTATGTCTCTGATTACAGGTTTGTTCTGCAGATATATATGCTACTGTTTTGTTGCAAATTCATGTGTTTGATATGGTATGATAGATTTAAAAAATATACCATATCAAAAATCCTTTGCGATTTTTAATTTTGGGGACAAAATTTCCTTAGTGGGGGAGATTTGTAACGTCCTAAAAATTATTGAAATTTAAATATTTTGGAAATACACTAAAATGGGATCGAATCAAATTGATTTAGGCGGGAATTGTGAAAAATAGCAGTTAGCTCGTGCAACACACCCTGTGCTCATGGTTGCACGACCTCGTGCTCAACCTGGAAAATTGGCACGACATCGTGTCGAAATAATTGCAAAGCGAGATCATGCACGATTGATTTAAAGCTCGTGTTGAGAAATCACAGCACGACCAAATGGGACGATCCATGCTCGAGGTCGTCTGCTCTGAAAAGATATTGATTATTTGGTTTTGATTCATTCATTCACAGAAACAGAGAAGGAAGTAGGCAGCTGAAGAGGAAAACCCTAATCCTAAGTTCAGAAACATGTACCTTAATTGACTTGGATGGTTAATTCTTGCCTAAAATCTGACGTTTCTTGCTGAATTTGTATTGCTTGGTTGATGATGAAACTTGCTGAATTTGGATTAATTGGAGTTTGGATAATCATTTGTAGTTGCTGGAATTTTAGTTAGGATTGAGGGGATTATTAAGAATTGAATGAATGATTGATTGTGATTGTTTTGATGGTCTAAGAGGATCTAGACGAGTTTGATTCAAGAATTGAATGGGTGGAAGCGGTGCGATTTGCACGTGTTTCGAGGTAAGTGGCTTCGTACACTTACGATATAAGTGTTAGAAAAACTTAGGGATTTTCCTTAATCACAACTCATTAAAAGGTTTAATTAGCTTAGGTTGATGTTAAGGAAGAATGGAACCTATGTTATTGATTCATATGTACTTATGAATTCTATGAATATGCTCATGTTTGAAATGATATTATTTGCATGCTCAATTGACTTTGTGTCGTGATTGATAGTCGTATGTTATTTACGATGAATATGGAAAATGTAAGTTGCTTTGTGAGCATGTGTGTGTGAGCATATTTGATCCTTTGAGCTCGTGGCCGTTGTGGTCAAGGATGTGATTTGGCCAATGAAGCTAATTTTTAAAATCTAATTTCCTTGATAAACATTATATATTTAAGAAATGATATAAAATCAAATCTAAAAACAGAATAGAGGAGAGGGAAAAGATAAAAGTTATATACACCGTATAATATAAAACCTCGGCCCAATTTATTACATTTTTAGAACAAAATATCAGCCAAAGAAAAATAAGTTTGAAAACATTTCAAGCTAAAAATCTTACGTGTGTATACAAATGTACAACATATGTAGAAAACCAAAATATAAAAAATGCAAACTGGAGCTCAACCTCTGACGTAAGCTCGGAGAACATTGATCAACTCTGTCATCTAGTAACAGCAGCTACCTACGATCTACACAATCATTTAAACAATAAGCAGGGTGAGTATAAAATACTCAGTAAGGATTCTTAGCTTATATAACTTAAATGATGTGCAGGGGAAAAATTTAAATCAGCACGAGGACGTGCTTATTTATCTTCTCCCTATAACATCCTTGTAAGCCAATCAAACAAATCACACAGATATCAATCAGCACACAGTTATCAACCACATAGGTTTATCTAACTCATCTGGATCAATAAGATCTCAATATAGCACACAACATTATAATTAACCTAGCACACAGTTTTAGTAAGATTACACAGATTAATACAAACCAGACAGGTAACTTTATCCACACAAGATCAGTCATATATCATACATATGTGAATGTAAATGTATGAAATGAAATGATAATGTAAATTCACACTAAATGCACTGGGTTTTGTCCACCATAGCACACAGTAGTGGAAATCCTCTATCGCACACATCAGAAGTATGACATATAGCATGAGCACACAACTTTGAGCAAAGCTCGTAAATACGGACAATAGCACACAACAAGTCCAGGATAACACACAGTAAATCCTTTATCCACACAAGAATCATCTTGCCACATAGGCTCATGTCACACAGATGTTTATTTCATATATGAATATATATGTATGAATGGCATTCATATCAGCACTGAGCAATCGAATGACATTCATTCTACATACAACACAAGACATCACATACACACAGCAGAGCACACAGCTCAGCTCACACAGAGCAAATTAAACAATACAACACAGGTATTCAATCAATATCCAATCAAGTAATACCACACATGTAAACAAGTCAACCATGTTCGTTATCATATCATTAATCCATTCCACCGTTTCAAAATGATTCGTCTAATTCTAACAATCTCAACAATTCATTATAGCCCAACAATCATTACTTTGCCTAATTAACATATATGCAATTCAATTTATGAATCAGTTTAGTAAGGGAAAGAACACTTACCTCGAAATCAAACAAAATCAACAAACTAAACCCCGAATCAAAGTGTACAAAAATAACCATTTACAATACATTACCACTCATTAACACATTCATTCAAGTTCTAATCTAGTCATTCTAGCATCATTTCCCATTCAAACATATAACTAATAAAGCTTCCAAAATCCAGCAGTCAACCATTTGTAAACCTTAACTAAACCTTCTTAGGTTTCACTCTTTTCTATCAACTTTGCCACACATAAACTCATCCTAACATATACATACAATTAATCCAAATCTCATACACTTATTTCCATCATTTTTAGCATCCAAAACTTCATATAAATCAGCAAATAACAAGCCATATGCTTTAAATCAACCTTAAGTAAACCTATCCTTACTTACCTTAGCACTTAGGTAAGTTTCTTCCGTCCTCGATGGTTCGTTTTAAACATTCTTTTTCCAGAAAAAAGCGATCCACTCGTGGTGGAATGGTCACTACTCGTGCTCGTGCCGAGCATGCGTAGTTTACTGTCCATTGCGCGTACTTCCTAATTTTAGCATATCTCTGATTGTCTTCGTTTATTTTATGTCAACCTTATATAAACCTTTGATCAACCTTTGTATATTGATTTTTAAACATTTATTAATCATAATTTACGATGAAAAATTCTCGAAATGTTACATGGTCTTTATGGTCGTGGTCTTTACGATCGATATTTGGCCTATATGGTCGTGGCCTTCGAGGTCGATTATTGGAGATATGTAAGCCCCGGGCATTCACCGTCGAAAATGTGTTTGCTTGTACATACGTGAGTTATATGGCATTCATTACTGGTTTGTTAATATGTTACAATGGATTCTGTACATGTATAATGATATTGAGCTGCTATGCTTGGTGTAGGGTTGAGTTATGAGTTTTACTGCTTAAAATGGTATATATATAAGTATGAAGTGCTTACTATATGGTTTTACTCTTAATTAATTGTGTTTTGAATGTACATGTGATATGTATGATATACTGGAAATATATATGATTAAAAGCACACAACTAAAACTCAATATACATGAAATCAGAAATTTAAAGTGTAAAACAGAAGCTTGGCACGCCCTCATGTTACTGGGTAATATGGAAAGATGTTGAGCACGGTATCGTGTTCTTAGTGGGCACGATCGTGTTTCTTGGAAAAATAATACTTGAACATGACTTGTGTTGATTTCACACGACGTGTTGCTTGGCAGATTGATATGAGCACGCCCTCATGTTCGTCCGGCACAACCCGTGTTGTTCACCTGCATTTCATTTATTCTTAATGAGTTGTGATTTACTTACTGAGTATATCTAGATACTCACCACTTTCATTGTTTAAATGATGTGCAGATCGTAAGTAGCAGTGAGTGGACCAGATTAGTTGTGATTAGAGGCATTTTACGATATACGAATGAGGTCTGGCTCTGGAGATGTGTGTTTTCAGTTTTTGTTTGGATTTTTTTATATATGCTATGCATATATCTAGTTTGGATTAATTTCAAACTTGTTTGCTTCTGCGTGTATGTAAAACTGTTTTGGGCTGGAGTTTTATTATAAATATTATATTAATTACTTTAAAAATGAAGTTAAAATGTTTTAAAATTTGAGTTCCACAATACTCATATCACATTTCCACATTCACCCACAATAACACATACACATTTTCTTTCAAGAACATAAACTGCACTTTACCACCAATCCCAACAATTAAACGCACACGCAAACAAAGTTTATTCCAAAACCAATCAACATCAAGTCTTCATACATAACACAATTTCCATATAAACCAAATAAAACATACTCATGTAAGAGCACACATCATCCAATCATAAGTCATGCTCATTTCATAACCATAAACAATAACTATTAATTTCCATACAACCAGTACATGTGTGCATAAGGAATGCAATGTTAATGCATTTACACACACAAATGTTATGCTATAAAGCCTTAAACTTCATAAGAGAGAGAATCCACTCGATCTCTGCTACTGTGGTCAAAAAGCCCTCTTTACAATATAAAAGAGAGCCCACTCTCTTCTCAACACAATTGGGCTAATCCCCCATTTTTCTTCTTTTCTTCGGGCCTCAGTCGGCATTGAGCTCTCGCTCGGCATAAACATAACATCAAGAGTCAAGCTCTTGTGTTCTCTAATCTTGGGCTAATCCCCCTTTTTTCCATGTGGAAGCATGTCTTCCCTTTTCACATGTGAGCCATAAGCTCCTTTTTGTCTCAATGCATGAAGATACAATGTGCTCATGCCAACACAATAATGATATGTGTGAATGCAACTCCATACATTCCAAATCTCATCTCAAACTTTCACAATAATACATGCACATGAATGTTCCACAAATCATCCACATCACAACAAAAACCAACCATGCTCATAAGGCCAAACTCGTGGCTTAACCGACATACACAATTGTAACTCAAACAAAGTTCATTAACATATCTAATATGGAACATTAACAACGTGTACATGGATGCTCAAACATAATTCATTCCAAGCTTCATGGTTATATTCATTCAATAATTAACACAATAGACATCACAATCCATCATACAAAAACTCATAAACATGCCCTAAGGCCATAACTCAACATCACACAATTCATAAGTCAAGTCTTTATATGTTCATCACTTCACAAGTACACTTCTCATGTTCAAACACAACACAAAACATTCCAAATACCGTTTAAGCCCTCATAACTCATCACATAACACATTACATACTTACTTGCACTTTAAAAAACCTCACAATCATCATTCAATTCATCAAAAGAACACTCCTAACAGCGGTCAACCCATCAAGATAACATCCCCATAATATTTTACTAACATCATTTAGCATTTACCGCATGTCAATCATGAATTCACACAATTTCCAAGCAATCTATACCAACTTCCAATCCAAGCACATAAGGCATACACCAATCAAGTCTTTCATTTAGATTATTTCTATTTCCAATTCAGCAAAGAAAAAATTTATCACATAATCTTAACCATATAAGGGTAAGCATACAATAGTAAGTGTCAAAGAACACTCACCTCAATTTTCTACGGACTTGATTCAGCACTACTCGCTGATTCAGGTTCTTTATGTCGCCTCCTACACAAATTGTATCACATTTTTCTTATTACACACATATTCAAACTCATTTTCATATTCTAACTCTTATTTCCCAAGAATCCCCAATTACCTAAAACCCTAAGTTCACAAAACTCTCACAAAATCATAATACAAACCTAAATATGTTTGCCATTATGCATAAACATAAAAACCTCACAAAACCCCTTTTTAAATCCACACTCTTACATAAAATTTTACATAAATTTCAAAGCTTATGCTCCTTCACAAGAGCTACTAATTTCTATGTGTAGGAGGCCAAGATTTTAGGTTTAGAAGTGTTGGGATTGTGTTTTGAGGTTTTGGGAAGGGTTTTATTAAGAGAGAATTGTTGTGTTAAAAGAAATGGTTTTTCCCTCTCTCCTCACGCATAAAATGCGTCGATTTAAAACACTCCTGTCAGGCCAAACGGTCTGTGGAACGACATGCCCATGCCATTTCACTGGTCGTTCTCTCCTATGCAGAATGGCATGCCCATACTGTTTTCCCTCTGTCCACAAAATGGAAATAGTTTGTGGAACGACATGCCCATGCCGTTTCCAAGGCCGTTCCCAGCTATTTTTTGGACACGTTTCTACTAAATTTAAGCGATATTTTTTTCGGTGCGTTACAAAGTCCACCAAGAGTTTAACAGAAAAATGGCAATAGCCACTTTTAATTTATTATTACTCCTAACAAATCAAAATCTCAAATCATAAAATTCTAATTACTTCTAAAGCAACCATCAGTACATTACATCTTTCAACCCATGTAATTATCACAACATTTACAATTTTTGTAACCCACCTATACGATCCGATTGTTCCAAATGGACAACCCCCATTCGACCGTACAATCCCTCGTTAACTTGCCAAAAATTCAACTTCCCAACACAAACATAAGTTCTGGTCTCAACTCCACTAAAATTAGAAAATTTTTGCAAATAGGCCCTCTTTACTTACTGGAGAAAGCTGACGGCAGCTCGGCCTGTGGCTGTGAGGGCATGTCGCTGTCATTGCGGAGGCTCGGCTGGGCATGGTAGCATTGCACGTGTGCATTATAGCAGAGACATACGCGGCTTCTCTGCACGAAAGGAATGGATGGTGGCAACTGGTGCATGAATAGAATGAGAGAGGCGTGCAAGAAGCATGACGACCGTGTGAATAATGATGATCTGAGTGTGAGGGAAAGGGAAGCGCGATGGTGGAGAGTGGCATCATGAGTAAAAGAGGGGAAGGAGAGTGGTGCCAGTGGTGTGCAGCTGCGAGGAGGGAAAGGGACGCGTGATAGAGTGGAGAGAAAGAGAGGCATTGTGCGAGAGAGATATGGGTACAAGGGAGAACAGATTAGCGTGAGTGGGAGCAAAAACAGGGGGTGAAAGCATGTAGGTTTTGAGAGGAGAAAGAGTTAAATTAGGGTTTTTCTTGGTGTTGTAGGTTTCTAGGGTTTGGGTGATTTATG
>CANYCX014911050.1:0-13519 GCA_948193385.1 Breynia disticha f. nivosa | reverse complement strand
TAGATGCCAAAAATTTAGAGTCAAGCGTTTTCGCGTCCAATTTTAGCGTCAAAAAATTGGACGCTAATTTCACTTAGCGTCCAGTTTTTTGCATTTAGCGTCCAAACTTTTGGACGCTAAATGCGCGATTTTTTGTAGTGAATCCAAAAAGAATTTTAAAAAATAAGAGTGAATATGATTGTGCAACATATAAATTGATGATAAAAATTTGTGAAATGTGTGAAAATTTTGGTTTAAATTAGGATTTGTTTGGTCAAAAACTAAGTTTTATATTAACCGGCCAAGTCACGGGTCATAATCGAACCGATCGGGTCGAACGGATTTTACCAGGATTTATGTCATTCCGGTTCTTGGTGTCAATCCGGACCAATTTATCTACCCAGTCACCAGATTTCTTTATTACCGTTAGATTATATAATTTTTCATCTTACATAACATGTATAAAAGTATACATTTTAAAAGAGAAAAAGTTAAACAAATTCAATTTTTTGTCCAAACAATGTGAATTTTAAAGACAAATAATTTTTTTCCTTGAACATAGGTATATATTATTTTTCATCCTCAAATATTCATTATTCTTTATTGATGCTTTCTATGACGAACATATTTTTTGTTCATAAAAGTAAAATAAATTTAATTTTATTAAAATTTTGATTGTTTGCAAGAATTTATTTTTTAAAAAAATATTTTCTTAATTTTACAATATTTGATAAAAAAATAAATCAGCAGAACTGTAATCTAAAAATCAATAAAAATAATAATTATTCTTAATATATTTATAAAGAAAATATTTTATATTTTGAACTATGAAATTAAATTTTCATTAAATTTTTAAGCATTTTAGTGTAAAAGACAAAAAAAAATAAATTTTCAAAAAATAAAATTCAAAACTTAATTTTTATAAAAAATATTTTCCTACGAAAATCATTTTATCGGACAAATCGAGCCAAAGATCTTTTTTTTTTTAAAAGTATCAACAGTGACAACACTAGAAGAGAAATCCCAAGTACTATCTTACCATTTACTCTAAGGGCCCTCTTTGCACTCCTTAATTAACCATTCTCTCTTCATCACGACAACACTATTTTTTTGTTTTCAGTGTGAGATTTTTTATATAAATACAAAATTGAATAAACAAAATTTATTTATAACATATATAGAAATTAATTAGGGTAGCTAAGGATATTATAGCATGATTTTTTAACAAAAACATAATAGTTTAATTTTGAAAGTGCTAAATTAAAAAATAAAATTACTGTTCTGTTTGTTTGATAGAAAATAATTGTTTTAAAAAAATATTTTTTCATGAAAATTAAATTTTAGGATCTTATGGGAATTATATATTTTTTTTGTTTCATACCCAAACATTTAAAAATATAATGAAAAGTATAATTTCATACTTTAGATAGAAAAACATTTTATTTGAAAGCATGTTAAAAATAATAATTATTTTTTTGTTAATTTTTAACTTATAATTTTGTTCATTTATTTTTAGTTGGTATCAAATATTAAAAAATCAAAAAATATTTTTTAAAAAATAAATTCATCCAAACAAACAGAATATAAGTTTGTATACTATAACTAAAAAGATGATGATAATTAAAGTAATAATCTCTTTTAATAATACAGATATTCTCTAGCCATGTTGTGTTTTAAAAATAAGGTTTCAACCTATTCTAAGGCTACGAATTTACTCTAATCTAACCATTGAATTAACCCTAATTATTTTTAGCTCTTCTTTAAGTTGACTGAAGTAAAAGAAATGTTGAGGACGAATTTGCTATTCATAAAAGAAATTAGCCCTAATTAACTGCAAATATTAAGGACACAATCGATATATGCTCACAAATCGTGTTATCAACAAAAATAATGTAAGAAACAAACGCAAAACCAGAAAAGCGTACGTACCAGCAATCGATAACAACTTTGTCTTGTATAAAAACCAAATATGGGGCAAGAGAAACTCCATCTTCATTCCTGGTAAGATACTTACAGACAAGAGTCACAGAATAAAGTCTTCGACATTACAAGAATCTGCGAATTTAGCGTCCAATAATTTTGGACGCTAAATTCATGTAATTAGTGACCACGTAGACGCTAAAGGTGTAGACTGCAACTACAGTGACGCGGAAAAGTTTGTCGCCAATTTCGTGCTAAATTTAGCGTCCACGTGGTCGCTAATTAGAGTCCACGTGGTCGCTAAATTTTGGAGCGAAAATACATTTACTCGGCAAAATAGACCGAAAAAGAGCTGCCAAATTTAGCGACCACGTGGTCACTAAATTTGAACAACTAGGCGGCAAAAGTACTCGTCAATTAGCGACCACGTGGTCACTAATTAGGGACCACGTAGTCTCTAAATTTAGAGACCACCTGGTCACTAATTGACGAGTACTTTGGTCTCTAAATTTAGTGGTCTCTAAATTTAGAGACCACGTGGTTGCTAATTAGCGACCACGTGGTCACTAAATTTGAAAATCTGGGCGGCAAAAGTACTCGTCAATTAGCGACCACGTGGTCACTAATTAGTGACAACGTGGTCTCTAAAAAATTCCACCACTATATATACGTAGATCTCTCTCTCCTCTCACATTACTCACTTTTTCCACCTTCTCCAATTTCTCATCACTTAAGATTTTTAGAGTTTAGGGTTTAGAATTTTTGGATTTACGGATTTATATTTAGCAATTAACGTTTTAGAGTTTAAGATTTTACGATATAGCATTTAAGGTTTATGGTTTTAGAGTTTAGGGTTTTTAGGATTTTACGATATAGCATTTATGGTTTATGGTTTTACGATATAGCATTTAGGGTTTTAGCATTTTTAGATTTGCGGTTTTACAAAATAACGTTTTAGGGTACAAAATTTTACGATTTAAGATTTAGGGTTTATGTTTTTAATGTCTAATTTAATATTTTTTAATATCAAATTTAAGATATAGGGTTTAAGATTTTACGATTTAAGATTTAGGGTTTATGTGGACGCTAAATGCATTTAGCGACAACGATTTTTGCGTCCAAATTTTGGACGCAAAATTTGGTCGCTAAATGCATTTAGTGACAAAAAAATGCATTTATTTGGTCGCTAAATGTGTTTTTTTTTGTAGTGCAAGATTTTCCATCTTCATCAGTCACAGTGATGCATTTCAGGATGGAATTACTGACAAGAAACAGCAAAATACGTTCAACAATGACTGAAACATGAGAATTTTCTGCAGGAAGCTGAGAAGAAATCTCAGAAGCAGTGATTGTTGCTGGTTCATAGTTAAATGTTCGGTATTGTGGAGAGTTCGTTCGGAGATTGTGGAGAGTTCGTTGGTCGGAATAGGTATAAATAAAAATCTAGGAAGCAAGTGGATATAGTTGCAACCAAGAAAAATATCAGTATCATGATAATGCATACAGAATTATAATTTTCTTTATATTATAAAAATCTAACGCTCCATTTGTTTTTGGAGGAATTTATTTTTTAGAAAAATATTTTTTGATTTTTTAACATTTATTATTAACGGAAAATAAGTTAATAAAATTATAATTTAAAATTTAACAAGAAAATAATAATTGTTCTTTTTTAAAGAAAAAATATTTTGCTATCTAAAATACAGAATTATAATTTTCTTTATATTTTTAATATTTAAGTATAAAATATTAAAAAATATGATTCTGGAAAATAAAATTCTGAGCATGAAAAATATTTTCTGTAGGAAATCAATTTTTGTCAAACAAACAGACCATAAATATTGCATTCTCTGTCTTCGAATAACTATCATGTTTGTTATTTTCATGCTATTTGAGGTAATGATTAAAATGTAGATAAATTGACTAAAATTTTGTTCCTTATATTGAAAATTGAAGTGTAAATTAGTATTAATAACATCATTTATATAATGTGAACTGAATTAAATTCTGAAAAATATTATAAAAAATTGAATAAAAATAATTCTTAAATTTTTAAAATAACATATTTTGCAAAAATTGTAATTATTTAGTGATAGATGAAATAATTTGGATTTATTCATTTCTATATTGACTCCCAGTCAAACATCTATATTTTTTACAAAATTTTAGGAAAGAAGTTGGGTTAACCAACGAATCAAGTTTAAAGAGTCTCTAAGAGACATGACAAACCAGCAGGTTAAAGTCTGTATATTTTTCCTAACGCCGCTAGAAAGCCAGGAATTGAACCTCGCATCCTCAGTGTGTTGATTAACCCCCTTTACCGTCGACCTCACGGTCAAAGGGGTAGTCAAACATCTATATGAGCCTATATATTTGTTGGTATACATTAAGTTGACTCTGACTTTCTAAGTAAATGATGACATGGATATGTAACTGTATACACTTATTGTGTTTAGAACGACATTTAGTCTGATGCCTTATATACACATTTTTGTATATGTATTTCTCTCTCTTCGATTACGATTAATAATATTCATCTTCTCTCTCCCTATTTTCTCTTTATCTTATGGTATTAGATCGTATTTGATATGTTATCCTAGAATATTAATATAAATTTATACCAAAAATCTCATCTATTGTATATTATGTATTGTTTTTCTTGTAATTTTGAGTTGTTTAAAAATAAATTTATAATTTATTTTTCTACTTACTATAGCTAATGTGTCATTTTAATGATAATAATAAATTTTTAGTTAATACAAAAGAGAAATTAAAAATATTCAAACAAACAAAATAAATTTGTAATTGAGGTTTTGGAGAACTAGTATTTGCAGGGTTTAGCTCTCGAGCCTCCCCTCCATACTTGTCTGCACACTAAAAAAACTTGTATTTTCAGCATCTAAAAAAACTGTGTTTTCAACGTCTAAAAAAACTGACGTTAAATACAGAAATTTGGTTGCTAAATTTGAACGTTAAAACATTGAATGCTAAATAATTTAACGTCCATGTGTAATATTTAGTGTTCACATGGACGTTAAACATTAACGTCCACGTTGACGTTGAATTTAACAATATCTTTGTGAGGTGCGTGAATTTATTCGGCATAATAATAAAAGGGTAATGATCTTTGTCTTTCTTGAATCATAGTACTAACTATTTTTCGATCTTTGTGTTTTAGAATCCATGGTGTGTTCATCCTGAAATTGCTTTGAGAACCAAATCCTCTTCATATAGCAACTTCGAATAAGCTCTAATTTCACCACTTTTTACCTAAAAAACATATAAACTTGAAATAACATGTATTAAAATATAAAACTGAAAAAACAAATTCATATAAATTAATATAAAATATACAATAAAATAATATTAAAAATACACTCTATTAAAGAAAGTTAATACGTCTAAGATAAGGGAAAATTTCTCCAAATATTTTTTTTTATTTAGTACGTATGTTTATGGTTATTAATTTTATAAGTACGGCTTCATTAATAATTCATTATCAAATATTTTAATTTATTTCTAATTTACTATTAGATATAACTAATATTTTGATGATTTTAAATACAGAGTCGATTTTGTATATACTTTAAAATTTGTTGTACTTTTAAATTTTAAATTATAAATATATCTCACTTTTGGAGTATATAGAGTTGATATAAATTTTACATAAAGTAGATATTCAGTTTAAAGCCATAAAAAGTTTACATATAAAAGTTAATCTTTACAAAATCTATAAAAAATATAACAATTAGTATATTTCAAGTTAAAATTTTGTACTAAATTTAAATACATAAAAATAAATATAAATTTATGTATAAAAATGTTTAAATTTATATATAAAGTTTACATGAACTTCATATTATGTTTAAAGCCATAAAAAGTTTATTCCGTACAAAATATAAAAAAGTAAAAATGACTAATTTGTAAAAATTTAAAAACAGAGTATTGTTGCTAGAAGCGCATCACCTTTTTCAAATAAAATGGGGATAATTACTTAAAATCTTTTTAGTCATAATATATAATTTTTTTATGTCATTTTCTTATTTACCATTTTTTAAAACAAATTTCTATGTTTTATGAAAATACCACTCGCTATTATTCTTTAACTACTTCAATTAATTTTTTTAATAGTTTGTATAATTACATTATATTTATTGGACCATATATTGTTGTAAAAAATCTCATTGCAAAAGTGCATGGTGCTTTATCTGTCACACCAGAATTAGACCTAGTCGTATAAAGATGGACAGAGAAGCAAGAGTTTAACCACTAAGTTTGGGACGGATTGGTGGGGTTCCTCAACACCTAGGACACCAAAATATCAAACCAAGAACGAAAAAAGGCATGAAAAAAAAGTATATTGGCTAGTGATAGCGAGGCTCCAATTCTTAACTGAAAGGGGCACCAACAATCTCTGCCCTTTCATCACTTGGATCATAGAGGGATGACAAAGCTTTTAGTTTTTTTTATGTTGTCTAAAGAATTGAACAATAATAAAAAGATTGTGAGTACCTGATCGAATTGATCGGGTCATGTAGGAACAAGGTTAAAGTCAATCAGTCTGTTAGGATGCCTCAACTGCACTATACCTCCACCTCACGTCCATCGAAATGATAAACTACTCATCTTGCCATAACCTTGTCTTGAATTCTCAAAATTCTGTTGCTCGACAGAGAACCCATCATCGTCTCAGTCGTGCTACTGATACGGAGACTCTGGAGAATTCGATATGGGAGACTTAGTTCACCAATTTAAAAAGAAAAACACTACTTAAAAAAATTCCTTAAACATTGTAACGAAAAAAATATGATTGACCATAAAAAAAAGTGACATGAAAATTATGAGAACAAATTTCTAATTTCCTACATAATATAATGTCATAGCCAAACACGAAGTTTTGCTTTCTGATTCTCTTGAAACAATGTTTTTATAAAGAAGATCTCAATTTTTATATTTCTAATGAATTTGGTCGAAAAAATTCTAACGAATTTAGTTTGAAAAAAATATTTTTATATCCAATAATCCTTTTAATTTAATTCTTTAATATATGTTAAATTTAAAAATTATTTAAACTCGTTGAAGATGTAAAGAATAAATTATTATCATAAAGAATGTAGTTTTTTTATATATATAAAGAATGTAGTTAATTAAGAATCCATTTGACAATATTTTTCGAAAAAGCAACATCGCCTAGATGACAAGAATATATTTTTTTAAGTGTTTAGTAATTTTACTGAAAAACAGTTTTTTTCATAAAATGGTAATTTGATGGTTTGTTAAAAGAATTTTTTTTAAATATTTTTTATTACAATAAAATTTTCAATTCAGACTGCAAGAAAATGAGTTAAAAGCATTGACCATATTCTGTCAAATTTTGACAGAATAGAGAAACTATTCCATCAAAATTCGACGGGAAGTGCTTGATGGAAAATCAAGTGTCGGAAATAACATGTAAAAACCGAGGTAATTTGGGACAAATCGAATTTACCAGGAATTTAGTTTGGCTCAATTAAAATTCTAATGGTGAACTAATTATATATTAAATAAAACTTTATTAAGCCAAAATGGAGTTTAAAATAAATATTTTATAAATGCCGCAAACATTTTTATTTCGTTTTAACTGAATAAATACGAGTTTTGAGCGTGTTGAATTAACACAAGAAATTCGTAAATCAAATTTAAGAATTGTAAAGATTTATACCATATAAATATCCAGTAAAAAAAAATTCTTATATCTAAGTTAAAATTTAATATACACAATATTAACTCAAATTAAAAAACCTAATTTGCTCCCATCTCTTCTCAGCTATCTCATTTTCCTTTTCTTTATATCAAAACCACCATTTGACAACCGATCTCCGGTTGGCCTAGTGGTAAAAGACATTAAGTTCACTTAAGCAAGGTCTGAGGTTCGAATATGAGGTTAGAATATGAGCTCCGCTTTTGTATGTAAAAAACTGGGTTAGGAGAGACACCCGCATATTGCGTCCGACCCTCTTCGGAAGGGGGAGCTAAACCTCTCACACTACACCCTTTTTAAAAAAATAAAACCACCATTTGACTCCCTCTCCAGCATCACTCCTCTCCCACGCCACTATATGGATGATTTCAATATTTGCAAGCGTGTGGTTGATTTTAGAATCGACATCAATTTCTTTTTCTCCGCCGCTTCACTCGTCAGCTTAGCTCCATCTGTTTCCTTGTGCTTTCGATTGAATGGTAAAATTGATGCCTCCTTTGGATCATTATCCATTTAATTGGTACTGTGTTTTGATAAAATAGTGACAATGAATAACACATGCAGGTTGTCCTTGGTTTGGGTTAAATTCTGTGTGTCTTGGTTCTCTTGCCTTTTCAGTCCTCCGTTGTTCCAATCACCTTGTTTTAATCCAAGGTAAATCAATGGCCCTTTTCTTTTCCCAGTCCTTGATTCCCTCAACATATGTCTCAAGTTTGTGGCCTTCTTCCATTGCAGGCCGATTCTGATAGGAGCTAGCTGAGCACACATTTCTGTTTGGTTTGGTTTCATTTTGTGTAGGTAATAGTTACTTATTAAGTTGTTGAAAATGGATATTCTATTTTGGGTTGGGTTGCAGGAATGGTGTCGGGTGGGTGACTTGGATTAGGATTGGTTGTTGTTGGTTTGAATTGGGTGTACGGCGGTTATGGCAGTGCACATTTGGTAATTGAGGCTATGTGTATAGTTTAAATTGATTTTATATTTATATTATTTTAATGTTTATATATTACAATTTTAGCCAAATCATATCTCACACGTTGAAATTTAAAAACAAAAGATACTGTTGCATTAAAAGCGCGCCCTTTCATATTATATTATGCATGTGAACGTTTGTGAACTTCCGATTCTTGTGATGAAGTGTCCGTAAACACATATGTCAGCCTGTACATGTGAACTTGTCTAAACTATAGTGGTTTGTGATGAAGTGTTCGTGGACATATATGTGAACTCCATGCATGCGAACCTATGTGAACATCCTATACTTGTTCTAAAGTATCATTTTTCAATCATATGTGAACTTTTGTTTCAATCATATGTGAAATTTTGTTTTTTTGAACTTGATCAAAAAAATGCGTTAAGTGGATTATATGTTTTGTGAACTTGAGCTTGTGAACCTTAGAACAAGTGTTTTAAATGGAGTTTTTTTAACGTGAGCATGTGAACATTTATGAACCTTAGAACGAGTGTGAAGTGATTGAGTTTTTTTTATGAACTTATGCATGTGAACCTCTGTGAACTTTAAAACATGTGTTTAAGTTGATTATACATTATCTGAACTTGTGCATGTGAACCTCTGTGAACCTTAGAACGTGTGATCAAATACATGTATATGTTTATGTGAACTTTCTAATGTGAACCTTTGTGAACTTCGGAGAACAAAAACTTTAAGATTTCATCTCTGTCGTGAAATTCTAGAAAATTGTGATATTATGGAATTTTGATAAAAAAATTAACTTAAAACTGCAATCAATAAGAATGATTTCACTTGATTTCATACCTGGATTGAAGCACACTAGTTGATTTTTTCAAACATGATTCTTTATCGATTTTCTTTTATTTTTGAAAAAAAAACGTTGGATTGGTTTTTGATTTCTGCAATTGATAATTGTGTTGATTGGATTTTTTTTCATTTTGATTGTCGGGTTTCGTTTTTCTCTCAATTGATAATGGTGTTCGTTGAGTGTTTTCGTTTTTTATGAATCTGTTTTGGAAGGATATATATTTTTTTAAGAATTGAGAATATTTGAATTGAGAGATTTTAGGAATGAGATCACGTATGATCCACTTTTTTGCAGTTAGTTATGGGATGGTTATATTTTAAACATAGTATGTTTGAGATATCATATTTACAATTTGCATAATTAGTGACTATTTCCTCAATATGTGAACCTTGAATATAAGGTTTCTTTAATTTTCCCATGGCAGTTTGCATTAAAGAAGGTATTGGGAATCAAACTGGTTTGTGTAGAAGAAATGGAGGAATGTTTTGAGCTTAAATTTAAAAGGGGTTCGTTTTATAAAATATTTTGTAAATAATTAAGAATAAAATAATTGAATTAATATCGACAGATTAATTAGGTCTAGGCCAATTTAGAAAATTTAGAATTTTACTTTTAGAATGAGATTAAAATGTTAACCGTAAGGTGGGGTTGGGTTCGATTTTGTTTCGTTGTTTTCATTTTATTTCTAACATTTCATTATGAAAATCATGCATACATTGATTAGGCTTGCGACAGTATTCAGTCTATATCTTTGTACTGCATTGCAGCTTATACTTGGTGCCCGTGTGATGTCTCAGCTCCAGATGCTTGAGCGGAGATAATGGCAGCTAGGAGCACCAAGTGAGTGTAATTGCAGCTTCCAGACACATGATTGTGTCTTTTAAAACCCTATATATATATATGTTTTGTTGTTTACACTGTTATTTGGAAAATGATTAATTTTGTATTTGACTGAATCTAAAAATCTGTCGTGTGTTTAAACCCTGAATAATAAATTTGTGTGATCTGTGTGCTTAATCTGATAATCTGTTGCTGGGGCAACCTTGTTACTTGAGTCATAGTAACACTTTGGCCAAAGTTTATGTTATGAGAGGAAAATGTCCTCATTTGTTTTTGTTCTGAGAAGGAAATGCCCTCATCTGTTTTGTAGGCTCTGGTAACTGAGATCATTTAGGCCGTCTGTTTATATGTGCTATGAGATTGCGATCCTTAATACTCTGTTATGTTCTGTAGTCCCCAGCCTTATTATATCTGGATAAAAAATTTACTTATGTGTGTGTGATATGCATGACTGTATGATCTGTGAACCTGTTTTAAAAAATGATTTTGATATATAGTGGTATTGCATGTATAAATAGTATTAGTATTGTGTGACTTTCTGAAAATCAGTTATGTGAGATGTCTTGAGCATGTTGGAGTATCGTTCTTCGCTGAGTTTATCTCAACCCCTCCTCCCCCAACAATTTCAGGTTTTTGCGGTATTTCAGTTTATTTAAAAATTATCGAGAGGTCTTCTAGCAGCAAGGATTGTTTCAGACATTGTGAGTCTTTGATTCTTCTCACTTAATTTGTTTTAGATACTTCATACCGCTCTGTGGGTATTTTATTAAATAAAGTATTTTTATAGTTATTTTATTTTATTTTTAGGCTCATGTTATTTATTTTAATAATTAATCGGTATAAACAAGTTCAAAGGCTTGTACGGTTCAGGTCGGGCTCCCATAGATGGCCTGTTTTGTACGCTGGTCACGTGCTCAAAATGGGTTGCAACATAACACTTCCGTCGAATTTCAATGGAAATAAACGACAAAATTGGACGGAAAAATTTTCTGTCAAATGTTGACGGAAACCGCAGATTGGTGACCGAGTTTATCATCGAACTTCGATAGAAATGTTTCCATCAAAATTCGATGAAGAAAATAGTTGGACTGACAAGTGCAATGGCCGACTGGTTTTTTGACATACCATCGACTTTTGACGGAATATTTTTTGTCAAAATTCGACAAAAAATGTACATATTACAAAATTAAAAAAAAAGATCTATGTATAAGTTTTTTGTGTAAATTTAAAATAAAATATAAATAAAAAGAATGAAATTTTATTTGTTAAATTTGATAAATTTTTATGGAAAAAATAAGAGTAAAAAGAATAATATGATTTAAATAATAAAAATCAATAAAATAATATAATTGAAATAATATGAGTAAATCTAAAACAATGTAATAGGAATAATAAGAGTAAATAATAAAAGTAAAAAAAAATACCTTGAGTAATGTGATGGAATTATATGTTAAATCTATGAAAAAAACCAAAAAATAATTAACATTCAATCAAATACAAATAATAAAATAAAATAAAGTGAAGAAATGAAAGAGTTGTAATTGTAGAGACATTACGAAAGTAAATATATGAGAATGTGTTGGGCATATATATAGATGAAGTTTAGGATGAAAAGGTAAAATTTAAGGGGGAAAATTGAAGAAAAAAGTAAGGAGACATTGATTTTGGCTAGCAATTCTCTGATCGAATTTTGATGCAAAAATGGATCTACAAAAATATCGGTCGACATACAAAATTCTACAATTGTTCAACACAGCAACAAACTCATTGTTAAGTAACTCATCAATTAAATGAATATACATCTACTCCCTTATATTTTCATATATTTATCACACCCCAAAAAATCAATTATATTTTAATTTTCATCCTTATTTAATTCAATCGATCAAATTTTACATACAAACATAAAAACTGTACTACTAATCATTATATAATTAACAAAAAAAATGAAACTGAAAAATATGCTTAAAAATAAAAACTTACAAATATAATTACATTCTCCATTTCACGAATATTTCTGTTCGAATTTCTTGCATATTGCATACATTTTTTTCATTTTTCTTATCAATAAAGTTTGCAAGAGTGTATATATAAGAGTTTTTTCCGTCGAATTTTGATGAAAATTTTTGACAGTTTTTCCTTCAAAATTCGACAGAAATATATTTTAGCATGTTTTACTCCCTCGCCTAGATTTTTTGTCCGGCCAGAGCTTTTGTTTTTCCATCAATTTTCGATGGAATTAGTGGTTCCGTCGGAATTCAACGGAACACTTGGAATATCAGCTTTATACAAAATTGATTCTAATATTAAATATCAACAATAATATATCAATATAAGTAAAATATCAAGTTCAAATTGATTCTAATTACAAAAAGCTAGTAAATACAACTCTTAGTCTGAAAAAAAAAAACTTGAAGATTTTGTTTTTTGCTATATTTCTTTGTTATAAGTAAAATATATCAATATAACAAAAAAAACATAGGAGCAAGATGCTTTATAAATGAAAAGAAACAGTTTCGTAACTTAACTAAATTTGCATAAACTATCCTTTTTCGATTAAAAACAAACTTCAAATCCGAATATCGAATGCTTACAATTTCTGATAAAACAATACGATTAATTAGTGCAATATTAGGCATAATACAAATTCAATTTTTATAACATTTATGTCACTAATAATAATATTTAATAGAAAAAATCAATACTCCTTTTATTCTTAATTAAATGTTATTTTAGATAAAAAAATTTCTAAAATAAGTGTATATTTTAAAATTTAACACATTTTTTCTCAAAATATTTCTTTCTTTTTAAATTCTGTTCATTCTAAAAAACCTGGTCCCAAAAACATTGGAAAAGAAAGCATTAAAATGAGACGCCCTCATCGTCCGCTGCAGAAAGAGAGAGAAAGAGAGAGATGGCTTCCTCCTCCCCTTCCTACCCACTTATTCCTTCAATCATCACCCACACCCTATTCCTCTCTCCACATTGATGCTTCCCTCCACACACCACCACACTAACCCAAATATTCTCCTCATCTCATATTAATACAACTTACGTAAATTAAAAACTAGTAGTTAAATTAATTATAATTGTTACTTTTGAATAATTGTCTTATTTGTTTTTTTATGTTATTTAGAATAACAATTAGAATATAAATAAATTGATTAAAATATTATTCATCGTCTTAGAAGTTCAAATATAAATTATTATTAACAATGTCATTTATTATAATGTGAACTTAGTAAAATTATTAACATAT
>CANYCX014910437.1:0-10967 GCA_948193385.1 Breynia disticha f. nivosa | reverse complement strand
GGCGACCCTTCGCCCGCTTAGAAGTGGATTCGAACCACTGACACAAGGATTTTCAGTCCTTTGCTCTAACCAGCTGAGCTACCTGAACCACTTTCCTAAAGTCTCTTTTCTTCATCGAATAGCGCCCTACCTTACCACTTGACTAGTAAGGGAAAAGTCCTTTACTAAAAGAATCTATAGATATAGGGCTTTTTTCGCTTGTTCGTCAAGCTTTCGAGCAGCTCTTTCAACTGCCGCCTAATATCCCAACATGCTCAAGAACCGAGAGCCGTCCAGGGACTGCCGGAGGGAGCTTGCTTATGGAAGAAGATAGGCCGTTCAAACAAAAAAACGCGAAACAAGCTCTCCACTCCTAGTCACTAAGTAGTGCTCTTTTTTGGACTCCGCCAAGAGGTTCTTTCTCTCACGCCCGTTCTGCTGGAGGAAATGGGATTCGAACCCATGATACAAGAAGATTGTATGTCGATTTAGCAAACCAATGCCTTAAGCCACTCAGCCATCCCTCCAAGTTCTTGATCGGAATTTGATGTGCGGTTGGTTGCCCGAAGGGCTATCTGATCCGATCAACTGCCTAAGCCGTAGCGCGCGTACTCTTCCTCTATCTATGAGCGAGACTCTATCCAGATCTCCCCAGCATCCAAGTCATCCAAATCTGCCAGGCGAGGCCCCCACCATAATGATGAACTTTGCGCCTCCAGGAGGGTCAGTCAAGCCAAGCCTCAATTCATATCTCCTTCGTCTGGTCGAGAAGGGACTGTGACTCTTCTATTACATTACATTACGGAGAAGTCCATTTTCGTCATGATCGATCCACGTCCTACCCGGGCTTAGAAAGCTAGCTTACTAAGGCGAAGGACTGATTTTTTGATTGCACGAGCTAGCCCCAGCCGTTTTCTTGCTTCCATCCGCCTATCTGATCTGATAGACGCAATTTGAAGAGATGGAGTTGTCCCAGCCGCATTGTCATCATCTCACTTCCTGTCCTTTGACGGCTTCAGCCAACTCTTCGGAATAGACGCAAACGCAAATCAGAGGCTCAGCCAGTAGCTACATGCTTCTAGGAAGGATCCATTTCTCTGATCGGAGTTCGAACCTTAGCTGATATCTAGACTCGGGGAGGAAGCTACCCCAATTCATGAAAAGAGACACGAGCTCAAAGGATTGAACCTTTCCGGAGCGTTACACAGGGCAGACAGCTATCAGAAAGCTTGATAGGTCGGGTGAAGAGTGCGAGTCAGGTCGAAAAGACAACCAAACTCTTCAACACAGCCGAAGCCAAAGGGGTTCCGGCATCATATCATCACTTAAGCAATTAGTAGGGAAAATCTTTCCTCAGTCCCAAGGGAAGGAAGGAATGAAAGAGGGGTAATTGGAAGAGTTGCTAAGCAGCAGCGCCAACCCCAAAATAAAGAATTGAAAGAGGGAGTTACAGCAACTAAGGGAGTCTGCTCTCAATGAGTCCCCGACCAGGCTCTGAATGAAATAGAAATCCCGTTCGTGAAGTCACCCTCAGAGTTGAAAACGACTAAGCTTTTTGTTTTGCCTTGACTTAGCCTTTCCCAGGGCACCTTTGCCTTCTTTCCTTGGCTTGGTGGGAAGGGCTACTCATAGTGGTATCTGTATCTGGCCTCTTTCGAAATGGGAAGAATAGCCTAGAGTTACCTTTCTCTATAAGGGTAGGAAAGCTTTGTCCTTTGACTGACCGGGCTGCGATTCGACTCGAGCAAGAAAGAAAGAAGCCGATCATTGAATTGAAAGATTCGCGTACTTACGGCAACATAGGAATGGAGTCGCGAATGAAGTTCCGATCATGGCTTCTACAACAAGAGAAAAGAGGTTTCGGGTGGCAAGACCGGAGACACTGCTAACACCGGTTAGGCCTGTGAATAATGTACCCACTAAAAAGAAATGGAAGCGATGAATGCCCTGCTCCTGGAAAGAATAGATGTTTTTCCTTCCACTCACGGCACACTGACTCTATCCCATCTTCTCTACATCAATGCACTCACTCCGGCTCCAGGTATGCTGACTGGTCCGTTAGGACTAGGAAAAAGCATGCTTTTCCCGCTTTTTACATGCTACCATGAGTTCAGAGTCGACAAGAGGAGGTACTCACTTCACTTCAATCTACAATCGGCGGTGGGAGCTCTTTGCTTTTGATTCAAGATATTACGAAGTGGAAAGTCCTTAGCACGGGCTATGCTATATAAGATAAGGCACCAATCAATCGATAAAGCACTGCTAAAAGAATAGCTCAGGTAGGAAAGAATGAGTTGTACAGCCGGAGAGAAGAAAGAGAATGATCTAGGCATGTCGATGGGGGCAGAGGCGTTCATTCTGCTCTCAAAGGCACTCCCATTTTAAGTATTATTTTGAAATTGCAATTTCTCAGCTTAAACCTCTTCCCGGCTTCTTCCGGGCTTAGAAAAGATCCGCTAGAGATAGAGATTCCCTCTGACTCCTAGTCGAGATCTTATCTTTCTCCTATCCCGGTAGACGGGCGAGCATCTCCGAACCTTAAGAAGTGAGTTTTAAAGAGAAGGAGTACCGCTCAAGCTTCAACTCCGCTCCTTTCCTCAGTTCTTCTTAGTACCCTTTAATGAATGGGAAGAGGAAGTGGGAAGACCTCCCTACCCAACCTTACCTAAGGTCAAGCAGTTTGCAACTCCGATCCCTAAAGGTCAGTTTGAAACTCCCGGTCTAACAGCGTATTGTCCCATCTCCTAGCTCAAACTAAGAGCAGTTTGGAATGAAACTTCCTCCCTATTCCTATGGGTCGAGTGAGCTCTTGCTTCTCTGCTTCGAGTAGCCGACTCGCCCTTTCTTACCAGATATTGGATTACCTTTCAAATCAAAAGATGCCGAGCCAAGATCAGGTGATTTTCTTCCTCTAGTTAGGCATAGTCCGAATTAGCTTAGCTCGTCAGTGGTAGAAGCAGGTTCATCGGCTTAAGCCAGTCAATCTATCCAAAGAGCCTACCCAACGCCTCCTATAATAGATTCAGCTCCAGCTGCGCTTTGCTGATTTCTTTCTCAATCCTGAATCCGAACTTGCAACTTTCATCACGAAAGACGCTTTCTCAGTATCTATTCAATTCGGACTTCATGCTCACTTCAGAAATGATGCTAATAAGGCCTAAAGCTGAGCGACGAGTCCACTGGCATGAGAATCAAGCGAAGTAGAGCGATAAGCACACTATCGATTGATCCAAAGAAGCTTAACGACAACTTCCATTCCTGGCCCAGAAGGAAAGAAACGAAAGCAATCCCTTGCTCCATCAAAGGAAGCTAATGGGCCGCCCTTAGAAAACCATGAATCTTGACCCTAGTGAAGGTAGTCGATGAGAGGAATAGGGGGTTTCCAAAGGATAGAGTAATTGTATATGACGCTCTATCTGTATTGGATGGATGCCTTAGCTGTGGGATAGAAGGCTTTTCTTTCAAGTCTTCTTTTCTTTGATCGTATCCTAGGATACCTTGACTTGAACACTTTGCTGAAATCATGTATAAGAGGTCATCCCTTAGTGGACTGATTCAACCTTGTAGCATATCTTGCAGCCCTTAGACCGGTCTCCCCTCCCTTCAAGGCCTATTCTTTTGGATATCCTTGTTCCCCTCTTTCCTGGAACATCCTTTTCTTCTGATTGATGGGACTTCTGTCTGAAATCCCTTGACCTAACCTCTCCTTGACTTGCCGCAGCCAAGTCTTCCCCAACCTCTCCAGATGTTCTTTTCTTGGTGAGCTAGCTTGTATAAGAGGACTAAGAATAAGAAAGGTTCAACTCATACTAAGGCTATCGGTACTACTCTTCCTAAATTCCTAAGGTGTATAAGGTGTCTACTATGTTTACTTTGTCTAACAGTAAGACCAGCTCTCCCCTTAGTTTCCGTTTTGTGTTAAATACAGATTTTGTTGCTTTGTTAAATCTTTCTTTATGTGTTCCTGAGGAAGAAGGCCATGAAGCTTCAAATCCTTAATCCGGAAGTTGTCCTTGCTAGAGGAAAGGAAGGACAGATGAACCTCTATCTAAAGTAAAGACCTCAGTAAGCACAGCATAATGTCTGATATAGATCTTTCTTTTAGAAATTTATATCTTCCCTCTCCTCCTCTTAGGAGTTCATACCTTACATTCTCCGATCAGAGAATCGAATCATATCCATGAATACATTCACCTTCAGTCCTTTCTCTTCCGAGTAAGCAATCCCCTTCCCTTTCTCTATATAATCTGTCTAGCTAAACTACCCTTCCTATAAAGTAAGCACAGATTCACTATCTTCCTCTTTTGGGGATGAATGGTAGCATTTTCGACTAAAAGAGCAATAAGAGCTCACGAAAGTATAAGCTTAGAAAGCTGAAGAAGAGCATAGCTTCTAAGCACTTCCCTCTTCGGAGAGGGAAGATGACATAAGGTTTTCCTTTCACAGTTCAAGTAGGCAGGATTCTTTCGAAAGCCAGGGAATCAAGTAAGTGTCAGGCAAGCGTCTTGTTAGCAATCAAGTGTCTAAAGCCCCAGGTTTCTTAGAAAAAGGTTGTATGCCTGTCAGGGGATGGACTTGTAGGGTTTCTTATCGTGGGTTGGTTGCAAGAATCAGTCCCAGTTATATTAGAGTTCTTTACAAGCTCGAAAGCGAGTGCCCGATAGTATTATGTATCGAGCGAGATCAACTAGGGACCTTAGAAGCCAGAAAGATTGGTTGCCGGCTTCTAAGGCAGGAAGGGGTGCCGGAAGGAAGCGAGAGGCAATGATAATTGTTTTATTTCTTCCTCGTTTTTCAATCGCAAGTCTGAACGTCAAGCACGAGATAGATCAGTGGGTACAGTTAGATTCGTCCTTTAGCCATCAAGTTCCGCACGCCATGGAGGAGAAGCAAGGCAGGGAGAGTTCTAGCCAGCCTATTAAAGGAAGGAGGGGTACGCTTCAAAGGGATTCGTTCTAAGTAGATGCGGAAGCGAGGTGCCTGAAGAAAGGTGTTAAACCCTCATCTCAGATTTTTTGAGGTTTATGCACTGCCCCGAAAGGATCAATTTAAACCCTCTAATAGTTTCTGCTAAACCGACATATTTTCCCGGGGAACCGGTAAACACTTCGGCTACGAAAAACGGTTGTGATAAGAAACGCTCAATTTTTCGTGCTCTTGCTACAGTTAAGCGATCCTCTTCGGATAATTCGTCCAACCCAAGGATAGCTATAATGTCTTGAAGTTCTTTGTAACGTTGTAAAGTTTGCTTAACTCTTTGTGCAGTTTCATAATCTTCCTCGCCAACGATCTGAGGTTGGAGCATAGTTGATGTTGAATCTAAAGGGTCGACTGCTGGATAGATACCTTTAGCAGCTAATCCTCTTGATAGTACAGTAGTAGCATCTAAATGTGCAAATGTCGTGGCAGGGGCAGGGTCGGTTAAATCGTCCGCAGGTACATAAACTGCTTGAATAGAAGTTATGGACCCTTCTTTGGTAGAAGTAATTCTTTCTTGTAAAGAACCCATTTCGGTACTAAGGGTGGGTTGATAACCCACAGCAGAGGGCATTCTACCCAATAAGGCGGATACTTCGGATCCTGCTTGGACGAAACGGAAGATATTGTCAATAAATAGAAGTACGTCTTGTTCATTAACATCTCTCGGAAATATTCTGCCATAGTTAGTGCAGTCAAACCAACTCTCATACGAGCTCCCGGTGGTTCATTCATCTGACCATAGACTAGAGCCACTTTTGATTCTGCAATATTTTCTTCATTAATTACTCCGGATTCTTTCATTTCCATGTAAAGATCATTTCCTTCACGAGTACGTTCACCTACTCCGCCAAATACGGATACGCCCCCATGAGCTTTCGCAATGTTGTTGATTAATTCCATAATTAGTACTGTTTTACCTACCCCAGCGCCCCCGAATAGTCCGATTTTTCCTCCACGTCGATAAGGGGCTAAAAGATCTACGACTTTAATTCCTGTTTCAAAAAGAGAGAATTTTCTATCTAACTGTATAAAGGCAGGCGCAGATCTATGAAGAGGGGATGTTGCGCGAGTATCTACAGGACCTCAATCATCAACAGGTTCTCCAAGCACGTTGAAAATTCGTCCGTCAGTCGCTCCTCCGACTGGAACACTTAGGGGAGCTCCTCTCACGTTGTTCGAGACTTTCAGTACCTGTGTCAATTACTTCGAAATCGCAGCAACAACAACCGTGGTTATAGGCCCCCATATTGTCAAAACAGTGGCCGGTGATCTGCTACTTCAGCCCCACGCAATGATCGCTATTTTAATCGTGGTCACTCTCCTTCCTTCTCGCGTGGTGGTTAATATACCCAGAGGCCGTGGTGCCTTTCGTCCTATACTTATACTTATACTATGGCAGCAGCAAGCTTCCTTCTCAGGCTCCTCTTCTCCTTATATACTTTGGAAATGCCCGGTCCAATGTCAGCTTTGTGAAGAGTACTATCACACCGTAAAATCTTGTTCACATTCGCGCGCATCCTCGGCCTTGAACAAGAATTTGATTTGCTAGAATTGACTTACAGGAACCAAATCCATCACTCTGGCACTCTGACACAGGAGCTACCCACCACATGGCAAACCACCCAGGTATCCTTGATTCAGCACAACCATACCATGCCCCGGATACTGTACACGTGGGGGACGGTACCAAATTACCCATATCTCATATTGGTCACAAATTCATTCCTTTCTCTGGTTTTCAGCCAAATCATGTTTTAGTTGTTCCTAGCTTAAACAAAATTCACTTTCTGTCGCTTTGCGAAATAGAATTCCTGTTCTATTGATTTTGATGCGTGTGGTTTTTGAAGGATCAACAAACCAAGAAGACACTTCTACGTTGCACTAATCCTGTCCCTCTCTATACTTTCTCCATTCGATCTGCCATTGATTGTCATATCCATAGACTTTTGTCTCCACGAAAGTCTCTCCATCAGTGTGGCATCGTCGCCTGGCTCACTTGCTCACAAAGGAAAGAGCTAGATCGCACTGGCACACTCAGAATTACAGTCAAAACATTCTACCGTCAGAAAAAGCATATACTTTTGGTATATGCTACCTCAGCTAGACTATCTTCTCCAGCATCCCCAAGAGACACTGCTCAGCCTACCGCCCCTTCTCTTCACCCGATACAAGGCAGTCGAAGTCCCCGCCCGGACTGGCTTTCTTCCTAAATATAGGACTGGGTTATGAACTTGACTCTGAGCTAAAATAAGTTGGTTCTTCCCTCCGGCCAGCCTAAGCTCGAGTCATTACTCTTCTATTAGCTCGTAACTAGTATAGGAAGAATAGATTTTTTCCGAAGATTCTTTTGTGAATTCCACGTGCAAGAAGTTCTACTCTGTAGGGCCTTAGTTTGGTTTTCCTTTTGCTTTGTCCCACGAGTCCCCCCTTGGACTTGGATTGGATCCCGTTTTTGGATGTCACTATAAGCACAGGATGTGCTCCTAGTTGTAATAAAAAGCTTTGCTCGATTCCTAAAGAATGGGATAATAAGGGCATGGCCTAGGCGATCTTATAAGTCAAAAGTTTCTTTTCTAGCCCTAGACTTCATCCCTTGCGTAAGACAGACTAAGTAGTCCATTCCGATGTTCTGCTTCATGCCCACCGCAACTACTCGTAGTAAGTCCTACATCCTCGATGCTTTACGCGAAAAGGAAGCGAAACCCTTGTAGCTAATCGGGTTGCTCTTAATAAAGAAAATGTCCTAAAGGCCTATCTCTGGTCCCAGTCGGTAATTGGGCCTTCGCAAAGAAGCCTTTATTTCAGGAATTTCCCCTATGGGGCCAATGGTAGTTTCTGACAGTTCCAAAAGAAAAGTAATTCGGGGAAAAGAAAGGAAAGGGTGGGCCTAAAGAATAGATTTCAAACCTGTAAGATAGCGGATCGAGAAACCTCCGCCCTGGAAGAATTACGACCAAAAAAGAAAGTCGACCCTCGAAGTCTAAAGAGGCAATCCCTATCGCCCGAGAAAAGGGGTTTAACAAATGGTGGGCCAAAAGGACTCTCTTGAAATCCTTCTTTCTGTGCTTTCGCTTTTACTCCACCCGAGCAAACCGTACTTTCTACTTAGTTTAATTCTCCCACCTTATCTTATCTAAGATAATAGGGAACTCTGCCCTTTCCACTTCACAAGAATGGGATTCGCCCCAGAAGATTGTGCGTCGATTTAGCAAACCAATTCTTAAAAAAGCCCGTCTCAATAGCTCAGTGGTAGAGCAGTCAATGATTAACTGACTGGTCGTAGGTTCAATTCCTACTTGATAAGAAATGAATTAAAGAATTGGAAAAAAAGGCTTTGGATTCGACAGTTGGGATAGGAATGAAGCCAATGATGTCCCCAAACGAGAAGGATGATCTTGTATTGCGGGATTAATCTAACCTAGTCAACCCAATATGCCCATTAAAAAAGAATACGCTTTCCTTCCTCTTACGACTCTGAACGAATGGTGGAAGCTCCTGCTCCTGTGAGCGAATCTGTTTCCGGTACAGATAAGGAAGACGGTGCTGTATCATATGTTTCGGTAATAGTAGCACTTATCTAAGTGACAAAACCATTCCTTCGACCTAGAATGGAACAACTATAATAAGAGAAGAGAGATCTAAGCGTAGAAAGATTAGCTATGCTCCTATCCTAATTATGGGAGTGATTGAATCCACTTTGATTCGCGCTTGGCCACTCTGTTGATGCAGTACCCATCACGACTAAGGGAACTCTGTCTTCTATAAAGGTACAACTCTTGGTTGGATATCCAGATTGAAAACCAGTCTTTCTGACAGCATGAAAGATGTCCTTAAAAGAACCCTCTTAAAGCAGAGAATCACCAAATGGAAACCTAGCTTCGAGGGCAAGGAAAGAACAAATAGAAGTGAGCTATTAGGGTGTGGTTTGCTGTTTATTGAGGATGCATGGGAATAAGCCAAGGCAGGATGCTCAGAAAGCACTTGTTGAAAGAGAAAATAAGACTCATGTTTTTTTCTCCCGAATCCGGAGATCCCTATTCTCAAACTCCAGTAATCGGTTATACTCCTGAGAGTAGGCTTGATCGAGGCTTGTTTTAACGTCGTTGAAATGGTCTCCCTTTTCTTACCGCTACGTGGGGAATTCTACGATCCTTGCTTTCTCGGGCGATGATTCTTGGCCACTCTGCTATTAAGTAAGGGTTCCCATCGAAAAATTCATTTAAGAAGAACTCCCCCCTTCAAAGTTCACTCGTAGTTCTTTCTTCAACTCTTGTTTGCTAATCAGTAGCTAGACTTACCTAATTAGGAGAAGAAGGCTAGGGCTCGAGCGTTGCTGAAGCAATTGTCTGCCAGTCTGTCGGGTGTCGCAAGAAATTGATTCATAAAGAAAGACCGGTTAAGAGTATACAAATCGATACAGTTTAAGGATATGCTTCAGCAGGAAGAGGCACCGAGGAGGGGCGGAAGGTGAGAGATTCACCCGCAGGGACGCGCTCCGTTCTAAGGCCTTGGCTGACGTACGATCCCCGCGAAGCTCCACCTTCAAAGGAGAGCTATGTAGACAGATTTTTTGGTCTTTACTTTCGTGTTTGGAGTAGGTGGTGATAATGAGGAAAAGCAAGGAGATGGCTTTTTAGCCAAAACAGTGCGGGTAGCCTGCCCGCGTAGCGATCACTGAACGATTTCTTCCTCTTCTTATTATACAATATTCTTGGATGATATAGATGGGGGGAACAATGAAGCGGATTCTTCATCTGTAGGTTGCAATTCGTATTCTTTCTTTTCTCGATCTACTGCTTGCTTTCGCTTATCCGACGCACTCACATCCAACTACTTAAACTGGGGCGTGACCAATCATGTTGATTGCCTATCCGACCCTGCTGGTTTGGTTTTTGAATCACAGAATCCCCTCAATCGGAGAGGCCTTGGCTGAGTTTTAGAGGTTAGTTACACATCTATCTCACTTGTAACTACCTCTGACATACGCTTTCAGACTAATTAACCCGAATCCGGGGAAGGATCCGTAGACAGCACTGTGGATGGAGTACCGGTAACTTAACTCTTTAATGAATGCAGGAAGGGAACAATTTGCAGTGGTGAAAGCCCCTACCTATGAAAGTGAAAGAAGCAAGGGGACTGGTAATCCTACTCTCTGTCTTGCTACCTATGACTGCTTTGTCGACTCTGTTGACGGAGTACCGCTCACTGCACGGCTAAGGGAACTCTTTCTTGTATGCTAAGAGAAAGTCTTCGGTACAACTCTTCTTTTCTCCGTTCACTCCTCTCCTAACGCGGGCAAGGCAAGTAAATGATTGATGGCCGAATCGGTGGACTGCTCGGCTCCTGCTTCTTCTCTGTTTTCTGCGCGCTAGGCTTGAACCCTATTGTGGTTAAAGAAAAGAGGAAGTCCCCGCCCATACTTTGCACTTTGCAACTCATAGCTTAAGCTCTCAGACTAGAGCTATTCTCACTAAACCGAATCTGTAAATCGAAGACCGCTAACGGAACTCTTTCTCTTTATTGATTGTGTTTACAGAGTAGCTTCTCCTTACAACTCTTCCTTTCCTCTTCTCGTGCCCTTTCCTAAGGGCCACGTCCTTCACTCTACTTCTATTCGAACTCTGACACTTATCTTTTACCCTTACACTTCTCACTGTGAAACTTCTATTTGACTCCTTCACTCCTGACATCCCCTAACTTTGACAAGGCAACAAAGAAGTAAGCTCTTAGCGCTTCTTTGGCAAAGGCTACTCGCTCGCGTCGCGGTAGAGCTGTCTTTGCTAGCTTTATTGCTGGCTTTAAGCCTACCTCCTTGACTACATCCTGATAACCGCCTGCCGGCCCGCTCTGAAGTGCCTAGACGCGCCGCAGCCACTACTTTGACTCCTTTTATGCAATTATAAACTCCACGGAACTTTCTCGATGCCAACGCAACTTATCCTTTTGGAGCTGACGTAACAAACTACGCGAGCCTCCTAACGAAGCCAACATAAATCCTATCCGAATAA
>CANYCX014904077.1:0-15000 GCA_948193385.1 Breynia disticha f. nivosa | reverse complement strand
GTTCTCCATGTATGAAGATTTTTAAGGTACTCATTCTTGAAAAATAAAATTATCAAATAATTTGATAACTCTTAAACAAATATTATTTGGATTATGTTGGTCCAAACTAATGACAACATGAAAAGTCTTTATCGTTTCAATTTTTTGTTCATCATCGATGATGAAGTATTTTTTATATTTTTCTTTATTTTATCAAAAATTCAACAAGAATCAACCAAAGTTTTTGTTATTATTCCAAATAAAAGAGAATTTTCTTGTCTTAAAGTGCCACACAGTATTATAGTAATTATATACTTGTAATAAGCTATTTCAATTTTTTTAATTTTTTAAAATAATATTTTCATATGTATGAAATTAAAAAGTTAAAATAATAAGTAATAGATAGTAGTAAAATAACAAATATGTAATATTACTTACCATAAGATAATTGTTGTAGTTCTTCTTTATATTGTCGCACTAGTATTTGTCATTATATGATCAAATATTGTTTTTACATCATTAACAATTTCTATACTATTCATTTATTACGTTGATATTTGTCAAAACTTTACATATTTATTTTTTTTCTTTACAATTGTTACCATAAAAATATAAATAAGTTTAAAATATAACTAAATTTTTTATTTTTAAAATATAATATATATATATATATATCTTATTTTTATTTGCATATGAATATTGTAATTCAACAATTACTTTTCTATTTTGTTGTGCTAGTTCAAGTGAGGACAACACATTTTTTTTTGGAGTATCAAAATAAGCTATTTGAGATGAAAACAATAATTAATTATAAAATAAAAACACATTCATAAAAAAATAAATTATTTGTATTAAAATACAAAAAATAAACTAACTTAGATTTGAATGTGTCAATTGTTGCTATCTTAAGATTTAAATAATTTTTTGTCACAAAATTACTGTTGAGATCATACACTATTGTTAACCTATAAATATTTATAGAAAAGTTAAAGAGTTGTTAAATATTTCCTTATATACAATGTTTCGACTTTATTTTAAAAAAAATGCATGTCTTCATCTTCTAGTAGTATTTTTAAACAATATTAAGTTGTAACTCGTGATAAAACAACATATAATCATTGTATAAAAACATGTTTTGGTAAATGAATTTTAACTTTTGTTATCATTTTTCATTGACTTTTATTTCAACAGTCGTTCTCTTAATTATGATTTTCTTTCTCTTTAAGAGGATCACTTTTTAACCATAATTTATATTGTAGTAGAAATTTCAAAATCGAATATTATGGACCAAGTTATTCTTTTTTCTACACGTGTTTAAAATATTACATTTTAAGTTGATTTTTTTTCTTATTCCTTTTTGCCTTATTTAATTACTCAAAGAATATTATCAAAGAAAGGAGATGTATGCATGGTAGCTGCTGACATTGCTTAATTATTAATTTTAAGTAACAAAATATAATAACAATTTGATTTTGTTAGTAATTTATGAAAAATAATTTATGCATATCTAGGTTAAGTCAATTGCTTAATACCTTTAATTATGTTGGTTCCTCATCAGGTTAATCATTAGACTTATTGTAATGCTCAATTTTATAGCCCCTTTTTATATTCATTATTACCAATTACTAAAATTCAGTACAATTTTTTTGTAAATTACGAAAAAAATCATTTGTTCTTATCAGGACAATAAGTATCAAGCGTCAACACCCTTATTGAATACACTCAACCATTAAATCATAGTAATCAAGATATGATATAGGTTTTTTGACATGTTGCAAAGCAAAAGATGGTTTCAATACAAAGTTTACAGGATTTTTTCTCATCACAAAAATCAAAATATGAAATTTTGAACATAAGCATTTTGTAAACTAATAGGATCCCTCAAACATGCACAGTTTTTGAAGAAACATCCACAAGGAAAAATAACGAGCATTAAAACTCAGTAAATACATATTCTTCGACGCCATTATGCAAATCATATAGCTCATTGCAATCATTCATTAATGCACACACAATTTAGGTCATCTTTCCTATCTTCCTTAGTGAGAGTTCTAGAAGCGATCAATGTCATTCTATGTCCTTACAAGCATTTTCATGTTTCAACTCCATGTAAATATTATTCAAGCAATCATTCAACTTCATACAAAGCCTATCAAGTTTTAGACTAAAAAATAATCAAGAAACGCAAAAAAAAATGGAGGTGGATGGTTTAAGAAATAATTTACACAACTTGTTTCCTAAACCATTTAGGTCCTAAAATCAGCACTGATCATCTAGTGTTATCCAGGATCAGTAAATGGGCTGGCAAATGTTTTATGAAACCTATTTTTCTATCTATTTGTCATCAAAACTCAACTTGGAACCTCAGTTTCATCCAAAAGACTTGCACGAATTGGCAAATGATTTGCCTAAACCATTTCCCAGGGTGTTTGCCCTATTTTCAAATGCAAAATCTCTCAGTTTCAATTGAATGACACGTCAACTCAATCAATAATTGTTCACACCATTATCAAACATCATTTATCCAGTATTTCACACGTCCAAACATTCATTCATTATGTTATCCATCAATTTACTTATTCACATCCATTATCTTACACCTAATTCACATTCATTTTCCTAACTGTTAGACCAATGGTGTTGAACAATGAAAATCCACTCTAAGTTTTGATATGATAGAAAAATTTGTAAATTTAATAAATATAGTTTTTCAGGTTGAAAATCCTAAGCCAAATGTTTAAGATACGTCAAGGATAAAGTACCACTTTTTGGGAGATTTCAAATTTGAAATCTGGTGCAGGTAAGTCAACTTATAGGGTTACCAGTCGACTAATGTGTATTGCAGGGCAAACTAGGCAATTGACACATTGACCAGTAGATTGAGGTCGTGGTTGAGGAAGTATGGAAAACTTCTGAAACTTAGGCCAGTCGACTGAACCTCAAACCAGTTGACTAGTAGACTAAAAATACTTGAATGCAGAACAAACCAGTCGAGTGTTGAAGCTGACAGTGGACAGAAGTTGATTTTAAAAAGTTACTTGAAGAGATCCACATCAAAGACAACTAGGAAAAAACTTAAGACATCTTATAAATAGAGTTGGCAACTGGAGAGAGAGACTAACACAAGCATTCCAAAGCATCCATACTAGTCTCTCAAAATTTTTGTAACTATTTTCTTTGTGTCCTTGTATTTCAATCTAGAATATCCCTCTAGCTTGAAGTAGTATCGTTTGAAAGGTAGAATTTGAGCTGGAAATCAAATTGTTTATAAGGTTACTTGAGCCAAAAATCAAGTGTAACAAAAAAGCATAGTGGATCGTTGAGAAAATCCTAAGTGAGAGCTTAGGTAGTTGAGTTGGTGTTCTCACCAAACCACTCTAAATCGCTTATTGTTTCTTGTTCTTCATTTTCATTAAAAGTTAGCAAAAATCAGCCATTCTCATAACCTCTATTCAATCCCTCCCTTCTAAAGGTTATGTGGACTCTACACTAACCACTCTTTTACCTTTTACTTTTTAAACCACCATTGTTTCCAATTCACACATAATGCACACACAAATCTATACCATCAATGTACGAACCATGCATCTTAGATACACACATGCATACAACACAACCACATCATTTTGCATCATGTCTTATCCATAAATCACATAAATCGACAATCCAACACATATCACAATTACATATTAATATACCTTTCATAATAAACTTTATTAATCAAGCCACAATAATTCTCATTTTAAGCCAAAACATAATTCATCACTTAAGTTCATATCATCATATTCATATATGTAACCATCCACAACATACACTCGCCATCAAGTCACATTCTACAAAACAACCATTTGTAGATCACCACAAGTCTCAACATACACATGCACACAACACACGATTTACACAAATTAGTCACCTTATATATGTATACAAGTCATTTAGTCCCAAACAATATCATACTTCAAACATATTCATAATATTACAATACATAAAATTGTTATAAATGTTTATGATGCATACTCATGCATTATATGCAATGTTCCTCATATGGCATCCCTATACGCACTTTTGGGCCCTTAACCCACATTTTATGTTGTGGCATCCTTATATGTCCAATAGGTCCTTGTACCCGCATTTTATTTTATGGTGTCTCTATATGCCCATTGGGTTCTTATACTCACCTTTTATACTATGGTGTCCCTATACGCCCATTGGGTCCTTATACCCACATTTTATATTATGGTGTCCCTATATGCCCATTGGGTCCTTATATCCCACATTTTATATAATGATGTCCATATATGCGCATTGGGTCTTATATCCACATTTTATATTATGGAACCCTATACACTCACTAGGTCTTTATGCCCACATTTTATGTTATGATGTCCCTATACACTCACTAGGTCCTTATACCCACATTTTAATTATGACATCCTTATATGCCCATTGAATCCTTATACCTACATTTTATGATTATGACATCCCTACACGCCCTATAAATACCTACCCTACCCTTATACGGGCTTTACATGCAAAATGTTACATGATGTCATGTGTGTGAATGCATTTCAAATAATATCACAATCTATGAAATATACATAATATGGCATCCTAATACGTCCCCATCAATTTTTTTATTATGGTGTCTTTATACACCCAAACTCTGAAGGTTAAATTGACATTTTACAGGCCTTTTATCATTATCGTACATTTAGGTCCTTATACCCTCATTCATAATTTTTTTTATTTCTTGGCATCCTTTTGTGCCCCATATACTTATTCTCATCCCTATTAAGTTCCATTATTTTGATATGGCCATCACATATTCTAGTTCAACCACATACTCACATTCCATCAAAACATATCAACACTAAACCAACATAATATTTCACATCTAACACATCACACTAAGCAACATCATCCTTCATTCCATAAAGCAATACTCACATTTCACCCAAAAATTCCACACGCACATACTCGTACACAATAATCCATAACATCATTTGGCTTTAAACCACATATTCAAAATCATACCGTTTACACATCAAATACATACTCAATTTCATTATTGTCATATACCTATTAATGTTTTATTTTAATCACATGCTTAATTTCATTCAAACCACATCAATACCAACACATCTTTGGCATCAAGCCATATTCTCGAATCACGATATTCAATTCATAGTCAATCACATAATCAACATATCTTACTTTATTGAAAACACACAATTATACACACAAACATTCACGCAATTAATTCAATCATATGTGTAACTCAAATTTTTAAAACATAATTTCAAATATTCTCATTTTTCTTAAATAGTAAACAAGGAAAGAGAAAATAATATGTATATATATATATGAGTATCCCTCGGGGCCCAAAAAGTTTCATACAAGAGGAAGCAAACAAAAGTTTTTATATTAATCCAAACTGTGTACAAAGCCACTGATCAATAGCTCACAAGTCTGTGGCAGCTACCTATTATCTGTACCATAATTCAACATTCAAACAGATGAGTATTCATAAATACTCAGTAAGTGGTAATCAGAATATTGAATAAATGAAGTGCAGGGAAACAACACGAGATCATACTGGATGAACACGAGGACGTGCTTAACAGCTATCCCAGTTGACACATCGTGTCAAAACAAAACGAGCTATGTTCATATAACATAAACCCAGGTAACACGATCGTACCACCCTAGAGCACGAGGGCGTGCTCATACATAATCCCAGAATGTCCCAGCAACACAGGGTGTGTTGGTCAACACGTGGTTGTGCTGAGTTACTGTTTTGGTACTTTACAATCTGATTTCATTAAGTTTCTCAGCAAACAAGTTATGCATAGGTATAAACCTATCCAGCATCAAATATATATCAATCACATTGTGTTCAAACTCATCAAACACATAATCACACTTGTTTCCATCACAATATAGTGAAGTACCAAACATACCATTACATATGAACTCATCTCATAATCAACAACATACATATATAGATAGCAAAAATCAATGCTCATATGAAAGACATAGTCTCATGTATGCAATGAATCTCAAGCACACACATATGTGAATGCCCAGGGCTTACATCCATCGGCGTCTCACTGGTATCGTGAGTCTCACGCGGCATCACGAGTCTCACGTGGCATCGAGCGTCTCACTCGGCGTCGTGAATAAATCACGGAATCATCGGGAATATCTCAACCGACATGCCAGGAGTCTCTCAACTGACAGTGCGCGTCTTACGCTGTATCCTCTGTAGCTAAGTGTCACATAAAAAATGCAACACAATGAATGATATATGCATTCAACAAACTACATGATAATCTTAAATGTATGCTCAAATCAAGCAAGTCTCATGCTCAATATATACATGCCAAAGCAAGTCACATGCTAATATGTCAACCATAAGTCAATAATATGTCAATCAGACATATATTCAAATAGAGCATACCAACACAATCTCAATCAATACTCATATCAACACAAGCTAGAAATCACATCAAGTTAATTATGTTTCACACAAACATAAACATATGAGTATTTTAGTCCTCTTTTAAAGCTTTTAAGCTTTATGTTCTTTAACATTTTGCTTCCTTTAAGTATAATGTTACTTAACTAAGGAAATCACTTACGAAACTATTTGATACTCGTAAGTACAAAGGTCGTAAGTGGAAACATTTACCTCGAAATACGTGCACACTCGAACCGCTTAACACTGCCTTGATTTCTCGGCTCGTAATCGTCTAGCTCCTCCTAGACAAGTAACTAAGTCATAAATCACTCATTTAGTAACTTAATTTCCTTCCTAGAACATCAACCAACTCCTAACCATGTTCCAGCAACATTCCAACAACTAATTACTTCAATCCAGCAAGTTTTCAGCAAGCTCACTTAATCACAACTATCCAAGAACAAGTATATAAGCTTATCTTCACACTTAAGATTGATTTAGGACTGATTTTTGCAAGAACCAAGTGTTTTTCTTGCTAAAGGATGTTGCTAAACAGAATTTAGGGTTTCTGAATCGATCTGCTTGCTTCCTTCAATTCTGTTTCCAAATGAATCGATCAATTAGTACTGTTCTATTCATTTCTAGTAAACACAACTTGGAGCACGGGTCGTGCCATTCAATCGTATCGTGCTATCTCAGCATGAGTTCCTATTCTGTCGTGCACGGTGTCGTTCTAAACTAAATTCAACACAATGGAGTGCTGATTTTTTAGGATGAGCATGGGGTCGTGCTAATCATCCCCCATGAGCATGAGGGCGTGCTCATGGTCATGTTGTCTGTTATTTTTCCCAATTTTTATCCTAAATCGATCTGATTCGACCTGAATAAATGAAGTTTTTATTTTATTTTAAATCTTACAATTTTTAAGATGTTACATAATGTGATATATGTCATGAAAACATTCAAACACAGACATTCAAACATATGCACATAATATATGATTACAACCTATCATAATTAACAATGCAGTGGCAACCAGTAGTAAGTTAGTGACAAATATACACTCACCTCATAATTCTGAGCTAAGATTGTTGCCCCTACAAGTTCTCAAAATTAGAGTCCTCATCGCCTCCTAAAAACATCAACACACATGTAAGAACATACAAACAACCGAAGAATGTTTACTTCTTGCATTTTGTTGTAAAAGTATACATTTTTATCTCTTTTTAGTTCATTTTGTACGACCCTCTTTCATGTAACACCTAAACCTATATCCTCAATTATGATTCTCATATTTACTCTAAACTTCTTCATAGTATTCTTTTTTCTCCATTTTAGCTCATAACCCTTCAAGTATCTAATGTTATGCTCTACTCTGCTCTTAGTTACTCTCATGATCTAATAACTTTCTCTCTCTCTCTCTCTCTACCACCTTCTTCTTTCATTCTTACACTAAAAACATCCTTCATTTGTTTTGTATGTTCATTCGTATGTTGATGAGTTTAGGAGGTGACAAGGGCGCTGAGTTGTAAAGGTAGTCTAAGTGGAAATTTTAGCTCAAACTTGTGAAGTGAGTGTGTATTCATCACTAACGTACTGTTAGTTGTCATTGCACGGTTAACTATGATTGGTAGTAATCATGTGTTATGTGCATGTGATTGAGTATGTTCTTAGATGATTTGAGAGTGTGTTCGAGAATGTAATAATTTCGAATGTTTGTTGTAATTTGAGAATGCGACATGTTGTTAAAATGGTTTGATATGAATGGTTGCATGTCTGCGTGCAAATATGGTTTATGTTATGAATGATGGTTCAAGGATGATGTTAATATGATTCCTAAAAATTAAAAAGAGGATTAAAATTATTCGTATGGAAAATATTGAGAAAATGGGAATGGGGTGTAATGATAAGCCAAAAAAGAATGGATGTGGGCTTAAGGTATCGCCAATATGGTAAATGAGAAAAATGGGAAAGAGTACCCTTGAAGAAATAAACGAGAATAATGTGCATGTGTATTGATTATGATTTGCTTATGCATTGGCTAATGTGTTTTGTCTCAGTGCACATTCATTAGCATAACATCATATTGCACTTTGCATAAAGCTTATGAAAGTATATGAAGAAGGCACGTAAAAGTATGCGGGGGAGGTCACTTAGAGCTCGTAAAAGTATGCAGGGGAGGTTATTAGAGCCCATAAAAGTATGCAGGGTAGAATTATTGCGTTAAAGAACGCGAATGAATGCATGGGTTTAAAGAACCCAAAATATGAGAAACGGGGCGCAAAAATATGCATCATTGAAATGAATGAATGGGGTTCAAGAACTCAAGGTATGAAAATGGGGTGCAAAAGTATGTGCCGAATGAGAAAAGATTTGCATAACTTGCATGTGCATGCATATCAAACATTCACGAGGTCTTGTATGATGTATGTTAATGAGTTTGAATGTTTATATGTATTGATGACATGAGTAATATGTGGATTGATGTTGTGTTTATGAAATAATTGTGGAATGGTATGTTTTGGGTTTTGAGGTTGATAAATGATGTTGGAAATATATGTTATTGATGTGTGATTAAGTTTTTGTGTTATGGGATTGAAATTGAAGGCAACGAGCTCAAAAACAGTATATTCAAATCATTTGCCTACTCGTGTAAGGCTTCTAAATGTAATTGAGGTTCCAGAACTAAAAATGGAAAGCAAATAGGATGGTGCATGGGTTGTACAAACCATGCACCAAACCATTTATGGCATCGATTCTTGGACAGGATGTATACAAGGCAAACGATCTGGTGCACTATTTTACCAGACCGTGCACCAAACAATGTACACCTAAAAATGTAAGTTTTTCAAGGTATTTTGTGTCCAAACTTGACGGACATGTGCACTATGATGTATGATTGGTTGAATGAGTTTCTATGAAATAGAAAAACATGATAAGTATTGGTAAAGACTTAAAAAATGAGATTGTTCATTTCTAGAACACTTAGTAAGAAAGATAGGAAAGATAACCTAAATTGTGTGTTCATGAAGATGAGCTATATAGTATGGATAGTGGCGTGAGAATATGCACTCACTGAGTTTTAATATTCGTTTATTTTCCTTTGTGGATGTTTTAAAATTGTGCAGATTGGTAGTCTGTAAAGTAGCTCTTCATCTATCTATGCAGATATTCACTTTTGAGACTCGCATGGCAAGGTAGGGGGATCTTCTTAGTTTATGAAATGTTTATGTCCAAACATTATGATTTAGATTTTTGTGATCAGCATAAACCTTGTAAACTTTGTTTTGAAACTATCTTCCGCTTTGTAAACATTTTTAGAAAAAAAAATTATATCTTATTTTGATTATTATGATTATGTGTTTGTACGCATATAATAGGTAGGTTGGCACTTTGTTTAATTGTCCCGGTATGAGTGAGTGAACAGTGTTTTCATAAGCCGCGAATAATTTGTACTGAATTTTAGAAATAAAAAATAACGACTGTAAAAAGGGGAAATAAAATTAAGCATCACAATAATTGTGTTTAAATATATTTTGATTTTATTGTTGTTAGTTTTTTATTTGAAACTTGTGTTGGAATGCACTTTTATAAGTTGAAAAGGAAATGTATGAGGTTTTGTATACATTTAGACTCATTTTTGTGAAAATATTTTACCCACGTTTATTTTAATTGTGTCTTGATATGATGTTTAATTTTTTATATCTCTATATTTATTTTACCATTTATTTTTAGAATATTTATCTCTACTAAGGTGTTGTAGTTGCTAGATGCTTTATATTCATTTCGCGAGACGTTGTACTTGTTAAAATTTTCATCATCATCCTATTTCACTTTATATTGAAGTAGTACCTTGATGTATTTCATTCTCTTGAATCTAAAAACGAACATAAAATAAGTCTATAGATGTTATGCGCTATATATGTCCAACAAAGTCTATTTTACATTAAAATTAAAATAACTGTTTATATAAAAATTGAAAAATGTTTTAGTGTAGACATAAAATGAGTTTGTATGTATTCAATGTTATATATGTGTCAAAAGTGTCCGTATGTGTCCTAAACTATTTTACCAAAAATCAAAAACTATTTTGGTTTAAACATAAAATGAGTTTATATGTTCTCAATTTTATGTATGTGTCCAAAATAGTATATTATGTGTCCTAAAATAAATAACTATTTTAGTATTGAAAAATATTTTTAATGAGAGCGTAAAATGATTATATATGTGGTCAGCTTTACATATGTTTCCAAAAGTGTATATTTTTGTGTCCTAAAAATAATATATCTGTTTAGAAGAAAATAAAAAAAATATTTTGGCGTGAATATAAAATGAGTCTATACATGTTCAAATTTATACATGTGTCTACATGTGTCTGTATGTGTCCTAACATAAAATATATGTTTTATTTTATATTTATTTTAATTTTATTGGCAGATTTTTAGACATGTAATTTTTTTTAGTTTTTTCAATACATAAAAAAAATTAAAAGGACATATATTTATTTTAATTTTATTTTTTTTGTTTGATTGATTAATTAAATGATTATATTTAATATTTTTTATTGTTATTGTCATTTATTAGTAACATTGAAATAACGTACTTGATTATTTTGTATATATTGAATGTTTCTATTGTTATTCTGGATTAGTGATTCTACATTGGATGCAAACGGATGTCTTCTGTTTTTCTTTTTTGGTTTTATATGATTTTTGAAAGCTGTAATTTTTTGTTGTTATTTTCTTCACATGATGCATCTTTGGGAGTAAAAAATAAAGTGGAAGTTGGAAATTGATCAATTGTTACATTGCAATTATCAAGAGAGAACAATTTGCAAAAGATTGTAAAGCTAATGCTAAAGTACATAAATCAAATTCATTTACTTCAACATTTAGTTGTGTTTTCCTACCTAAATCTCACTCAATTTGAATTGTTGACTTAGATGTGCAATGGATTACATAACGAGGGACCAAGAATCTTTTATTGAATTTTGATGGATTTGTTAGGAAAAGCGGATGGCAAAATGCGGAAAGCCACCTGCAAAGTGAATCCCAGGAATCATTTTCCCTCTCCTTGAATGAACAAGAGGAGTAAACAAGATAACCAACACAAATAAATCACAAACAATGAATCACAAAATACACGACAATTTTTAACGTGGAAAACTCGTTCAAAGTGAAGGATAAAAACAACGGGATCTCTCTCCGGTCCAAATAAAAGCTCCACTATAACTCAACAATGTCTACAGAAAAAAAGTAAGTCACAAAGTGCAACAACTATTCTCAAGCACAAATGCAACTCCAAATATCACAAGCGAAAACAAGAGTATAAGGAGAACAAACAGGTGCTACGGTTTTGACAGCAAACGATGCTCTTTCTGACATCAAAACACCATCTCCACCGTTCAGAATTAAGTTCAAGATGTCTCCAAACTACTGACCAAATTTCAGCCAAATCCAACGGTGAAAATCTTCTAAACGTGGAAGACACGCAGACATGTCAAAGCTAACAAAACCAAACAGCTACGTTCCCCAAGATGTAACTCGAAAATCAGCCGTTCAAATTAAATCTCCACCATTCAGAAGCAAGAACACAAAGAGATGAACTCACCCACCAAAAATCAGAACAATCGGACACCGATTGTTTCGTCAAAAACGGACTGAACTAGGCTGGCTGTGCAGTATTAAGTGTAGAGTTTTCTCTCTTGAAAACAAACACACTCTCAATGCTCTATTCTCTCTGTCAATTATGTGTTGCTACTGTAAGACAAAAATAAAACCCTAGAGGGTTTCTTAAAAATAATGGGCCTCATAAAATTGGGTTTTCTCCAGATAGGAAGGGACCCAAAAGCCCAACAATTCTCTCCCTCCCGACTATGTGGAGAAGGTTGCCAACCCAGCAACATCACGATAAACTTCAAGCTTCGTTAGAGGTAATGCTTTAGTACACATGTCTGAACAATTCTCATAAGTGTGAATCTTTTCAAGTTCAAACTTCTTCGAATCCAAAGCCTCACGAATCCAATGATATCGAATATCAATGCGTCTGGATCTACCATGAAAAGTAGGATTCTTACTGAGGTGAATAACACTCTGACTATCATACTTCCCTTGAATAATTCTAAGTTCATTTATGAACTTCTTCATCCAAAGCAATTCTTTGCCTGCTTCAACAACTGCAATGAACTCTACCTCTGTTGTGGACAGTGCAATACACTTTTGCAATCTCGACTGCCATGATACAGTTCCTCTTGCAAAAGTAAACAAATAACCAGAAGTGGATTTTCTGGCATTTGTGTCTCTACCCAAACCAAAATCAGTGTAGCCAACCAAAATAGGTTTCTCTCCCCCATAGCAAATACTCATACTAGAAGTGCCATAGAGATACTTCAAGATTGACTTGACTGCTTCCCAATGCTCTTTTCGTGGGTTATACAAAAATCTACTCACAACACCAACTGCGTGAGCAATATCGGGTCTAGTGCAAACCATAACATACATGAAACTTCCAACTGCAGATGCATAAGGAACCTTCTGCATATACTCCTTATCTTCATCACAAGAAGGTTATTGATCAATACTGAATCTAAGAGATGTAGCAAGAGGTGTACTTACAGATTTACACTTGTCCATGTTGAACTACCGAAGTACTTTCTCAATATATTTTATTTGAGAAAGCCACAACTTCTTGTATTTTCTGTTTCGAGTAATTCTCATACAAAGAATATGCTTTGTTGACCCCAAATCTTTCATTGCAAAAGTCTTACTCAACTCTTTCTTCAAACTGTCAATACTGAAAACATTTGAACCAACAATACGCATGTCATCAACATAAAGCAACAAAATGACAAAATCATTATCTGAGAAACTTTGCACAAAAACACAATGATCTGAAGTAGTCTTCTTATATCCTTGTTGAACCATAACAGACTCAAAATTCTTGTACAACTATCTTGGTGCTTGTTTCAAACCATACAAGCTCTTCTTTAACTTGCAAACATGATCTTCTTTGCCTTTTACAACAAAGCCTTCAGGTTGCTCCATGTAAATTTCTTCCTCCAATTCACCATGAAGGAAAGTTGTCTTAATATCCATCTGCTCAATCTCTAAGTCAAGACTAGCTGCTAAACCCAAAACAACTCGGACAAAATACATCTTGATCAAAGGTGCAAAGATTTCATCGAAATTAACACCCTTCTTTTGGCCAAAACCTTTCACAACAATTCTAGCTTTGAACTTCCCTCCAGGCTTTATTTTATAAAGCCAACAGTTCTTTAAAGTTTTTCTTTCTTTCGAAAGCGTCACCAATTCATAGGTGTCATTATCCCATAAAGACTGCATCTCATCTTTCATAACTGCACTCCATTCCACCTTATGCTCACATTCAATTTCTTCTTCATAATATTCAGGTTCATCTCCATCTGTAAGGAGAACATATTCATTGGGTAAAAACCTGGTGGAGGGCCTTCGATCTCTACTAGACCTTCTCAATGCATCTTCAGGTTGTTCAACAGGGATATCAACTGCTTTAGCTTTATGCTCCCCCTCAACCTGAACTCCATCAATATTTGCCTCATTGGCCAGAATAGGATCCAGATTAATCAAGTCATCATTCACTTTATACTCAATCTTTTTTGCTTTGTTAATGTCTACAATTGTTTGATCTTCAACAAATACCACATATCAACTTCTAACAAGTTTCTTCTCAACTGGATCATAACATCTCTAGCCAAACTCATCTTGACCATAGCCAATGAATACACACTGCCTTGTCTTAGCATCAAGCTTAGATCTCTCATCCTTAGGCACATGTATAAAACATTTACAGCCAAAGACTCGCAAGTTGTTGTAAGAAACATCTCTCATCCTTAGGCACATGTCCCTTGAGTTCTTCGCCTCACTTCTTCATTCAAGACACCACTCTTCACCATCTGCATAGTCACAACACCATTAGTAGCCGAATTTGTCAAAGATACTCGAAAAGTCTCCCATGAGTCAGAAAGAGTATTAAGCAACCAAAGTCCAGGGATCTCATCATTAAATTTAACACCCATGCTAGATAGCTGATCAAAGCACCCTTGAAATTCACTCAAGTGGTCAGATATAGAACCCTCATCTTTAAACTTCAAATTCATAGCTTGTTTTAGCAGAAAAAACTTGTTATTACCAGTCTTAGAGGCACACAAAGTCTTAAGTTTCTCCCACAAGCTTCGAGCATTAGTGTCACTGCTAATGTGATTTAACACATTATCATCCACCCATTGTCATATCATACCACAAACTTGCTCATGTTCAAATTCCTATTCTTGATCACTTTTAGCTTCGGGTTTTTTAGCTGCAAAAACAGGTAAATGAAGTTTCTTGATAAACAGAACATCCTTCATCTTCTCTTTCCACCTGTGATAATTTGTTCCATCTAAATTAATCATTCTACTCCAATTTGCCTCCATCATTCAATCAAGAAATATAGTACCCAATGAGCTGAAGCTCTGATACCACTTGTTAGGAAAAGCAGATGGAAAAATGCAGAAAGCCACCTGCAAAGTGAATCCCAGAAATCCT
>CANYCX014902676.1:0-13301 GCA_948193385.1 Breynia disticha f. nivosa | reverse complement strand
GAATTTGGTGAAATTGTTTGTTCTTTGGTATACGAAAACTTGGTTATTATGAAAGTTTGATTGTATGGTTATGACACATAATTAAGGTATATTATTAATTGGAATTGTATGCTCGATTAAATAATTATATTGAATATGATTGAAACCGACCATATTTGGTTATGTTGCTTACTGAGTATATCTCACACAATTATTTGTCTGAAACGCTCGGCAGGTCAGTAGGAAGTTGTTTTAGGATTGTGCATAGGTGCTGCATTTGGACTTCAAGGTTTTCACGAAAGAAAAGATCAAGGTGCAGTGTATACTCTAGATTAGGATTTATACTGTACATGACAATGTTGTATTAATCTTTCATACATTTTGTTAGTGTTATAATTGAAAATGGATTCAGTTGGAATTTAGTTTCTTTTATAACCTAAAAACGTTTTGTAAATGATATTATGTTTGTATGTATGGAAGTTTGAGATATGATTTTGAAATGGGATTGAATTTCTATTTTATTTTTTTTCCTGTAAACTTTGATTTCCGGGTTTAAGTATTGTCTGTAGGAGGGAAGTATTACACAGATAATATTTAAATTTGGGGGTCACATTATAGCCATGAGTGACACCCATACATATTCATGAATGTGCCACCACAATTTATCTCACATCAGTAAGGCATATAAGTTCAGGTAAGATCATACAAGTTTAGATAAGATTACATAAGCACCCATGTCTATAACCTTAACACATAAACTCGACACATTAGCTCTCAATCATCAATAGAACACTTTTGGGCATTTCAACATAAAAAAACACAAGCTCATTCATTCCTTAAGCAATCCACATATTCTTGTTAAGCAACATGGTTACTCATACAACGAATCAATCATCCAAACACCATGTAGCAACAATGGTTGAAAATGGCCAGAAAATGGCCAAGGGTGACCGTTCCCCAAACTGTTTTCCACTGTTGATAGACAGATTGACTAAGTGTAACATCCTCATCCCGAAAATATGTACTTAATATTATATGTAAATGATTAATAAAAATAAGAAGTTATCTAATAAAATGAAAAAAAATAAATGATTAGAAGCAAAGGTAGGAACAGTTGATATAAGGGTGACAAAAGGGAGATATTAAGTAACCAAAGAAAGGAGAAACCATCAAAACAACCAAGAACATGTGGTGGGGAGTGAAAAACACATGGTGGGCATAACCACGCGTACTTCTCTATTTCTGCCAAGAAAATATAAGTTTCTCTCAATCAAGAAATCATCAGAACCTTCAAGAAATATAAAAAGAGCTCCAGAGAAAGGGAAAGAGAGAGATCCGAGGAAAGGTAGAGAGATTGAGTGAAAAATTAGAGATTTAATAAGGAAATTGATTTGAGTTATCGAATCAATCGTAATTTTGAATCGAGAATCTAACGGTATAGTAGAAATAGGTAAAACCTAAAGTTTATCGATTTTATTATTTTTATTATTGAATTGATTATTGAAATGAATAGAATTGATTAGAATCTAGTAATTGCTACTATAAAATGAATTCTGAAATTTCTAGGGTTAGGTTTAGGGTTTGTAAGATCGAGAAGTAAATGTAATAAAATTATAAGGTTATGCATTATGTGTTTTTATATATTAGATCTTATAGAAAGAGTTATATATGTATTTATAGGCCGACAGACAAGACGGTCAAGGCAAGACTAGAGCACGTAGAGTTCTGAGTATTTGAGTTGATAGGTGAGTAATCTGCTCACTTTAAATACTGGTGATATAATTTATTCTTATGATGATTATGTGAGAATACATAAGATATATATGTAAATGGATAAATATGAAAGTATATGACTAGAATTGAATAGCATATGAATATTGAAATGAGAAGAAAATATAAAAAATGAATATCTAAGAGGTACTGGATATGAAAAGCGGATAGGTAAGTGAATGTTGTATATGTTTGATTTATATATATGTACAATATACATGTAATGGTTATAGATTCACAACTTTAGCTTTACAGGATATCAGCGCTTATTACAACTTTGGCTGTACGGGATCACAGCATTGGCTATATAGATTCACAACTTAGGCTGTACAGATTCATAGCTTTTAATATGAACGATATTATTATAACTATGGCTTTGGTTGTTAATGAGATAACTGAAAGTAATAAGAAAATGTTATGATATATTGAATTGCATATGATTATTGATTTAAAAGATTATTCATTAAGCCCGCAACTCATGCAACTGCGATTTTTGTTTCAAAATCCAATAGTGAGCTGAGATAGACGTATAGACTTGACAGGTGGGTCGACTGCTACTCCTGGATCATTTTCTCTCTCCTCATCAGAGCTGGGCTTAGGATTTTGGGTGTTATTGTATGTTGTGCTTGTTCGTATAGTATGCTTTGCTATCATATTGTTATGAATTTTTGATTGATGACATTATTATTCTATATATGTCTATATATGAGTTGTTGCTAGTTGAGATTATTATGACTAGTTGAGGTGTGTGTTGAAAAATATAGTTTATTGATTGCTTGAGAGCTATTATTGTGTTAATATTGGTTTTGTAGGAATGGAACTTTTAATTAAGGTATATGCAAGTTATTGCTATTATATAGCAGTTCTACGTAAAGTATGAACTTGCATAAGAAAGAATAGAGGGCATATTAGTTTAACACAAAGCTTAATCCATGGATGTGTTAACTAAGACGATCAATATTCTAAGAATATAATGGAGGTACTATATACTAAATATTTAAAATACTCTTATATTTGTTGAATCCAACGAGGAAAAAAAAGATGAATGATGATGATATGGATACATATTAAAAGAAAAGTTTTCAAGTATATGTACTTATATACAAATATGATTGATTACTACGTAATAATATAGTAAAAAGAATAGGACATTTTAATTTGGTATCAGAGCAGGGATATGATCCCTGGATATGATTTTGATATATGATTTGTGATTTACAGTCGCTTGTGCATTGTGTGAAATTTGTGTTTAATTGGTTTTATTTTAGTTTATAGATATGTCAGAGCCTAGACGTCTTACTGAGAGAGAGGGAGTAGCGAACACTACGGTATAGTTATCATATGCAGGGTGTAGAGATACACAGTATGATCCTAATTATCCACAGTATGATCCAGCTTATACTTATCCACCACCACCTTACTATCCTATGTATAGAGATCCACCTTTGACAGATTATCATATTAGAGCCAAAAACTTTAAGGAATTGAAGAAATTGGGAGATATAGAGTTCAGGGGTACTACCGATCCACGATTAGCACAGGAGTGGTTGGATCAAATTATTAGAGTTTCGAGATGAAGTAGGCTAGTATAGAGGACAGGTTAGAGCTTGCAGTATTATTGTTACAAGGTGATGCGTATGAATGGTGGAAGACTGTTCCCCATTCTTTGGAGTTTCCACGAGTTATACCTAAGGAGTATTTTTGACAAGAGTTTAGGAAGAAGTATTTATCGGAGGTGTATTTGAATGCAAAAAGAAAAGAGTTCTTAGCTCTAAAGCAGGGGAAGATGATTGTAGCTGAGTATGAGTTACAGTTTACCCAGCTGATACATTTTGTTGTGAATTATATCTTTACTGAAAGAGATAAATGTAGGCTATTCGAGGATGGTTTAAACAAGAAAATTTGCAAGCAATTCCCTAAAACAAAAATAAGTGAGTTCACAGTGTTAAGGGATGCATCGATTAGAGTGGAAGAACTTCTTAAGGTTGATGAGAATGATGAAGAGGAAAAAGTGGGTAAACAAATGAGGGTAGTAACTCCGAAAGAGTCAAGTAGATTGAGGAAGAAGACTGAGTTTACTCCTACTCGTACTGGATTCTGAGAATTTACTACAGGAAGATCATGATCTTTCTCTCATCCAGCTTATCAAGGTAGAGGATTGGTCAGGGTAGATCGAGTAGCTTAGTATCTGTAGTGGGACCAGTTAGGAATTCGTGCTCTCATTGTCTGCGTTATCATTCAGGAGAGTTTAGGATTTTGACTAGTAGTTGTTATATTTGTGGACAGTAGGGATATTTTATGTGGGATTGTCCTGAGAGAGGAGATAGAGGTGCTACAGAGAGAGTTGTAGCTCAGACATAGTCGATTGTACATAGTAGTGATCTGAAAGTTATGACTGGTGGTACTCGAGGAGAGGGTAGAAGAGATGTTTCTACTCCAGCGTCTTGTTGAGGTAGAGGAGCCTCTGGTACTCAGAGTTAGGGACATACTAGAGTTTTTGCGATGTCTCGACAAGAGGCAATAGACGCCCCCGAGGTTATCATAGGTGAGTTACATTTATTTGGTGATTTTGCTTATGCATTGATAGATCCTGGTTCTACACATTCATTTGTTAACCCAAGAATAATACATATAGTGAAAGCTAAACCTAAAACATTAACTCATAGCCTAGGAATTCATACTCTTAGGCAAAATGATGTGGTACATATGATATACAAAAATTGTAAGATATAACTACAGAATACAAAATTGATAGTTGACTTAATCTTACTAGATTTGACAGACTTTGACCTGATATTGGGTATGGATTGGTTAGCTCATCATCGGGCTAAAGTGGACTATTAAACTAAAGAAGTAATCATTGAGCCTAAAGAACATAATAAAGTAATATTTTATGGAAAAAAAAAGATTGTGCCTAGTTGTTTAATATCTACTATTCAAGCCTTTTAGTTGATTTGAGACGGATGTGAAGCTTACTTGGCTCATATAGTGGATAAAACAACAATGTATGAAAGTGTTAAAGGAATACCAATAATAGATTAGTTCCTTGACGTATTTCTAGAGGATCTCTCAAGATTACCTCCTAATAGAGAGACAGAGTTTACTATTGAGTTGACTCCTGGTACAACACCCATATCCATACAACCGTATAGAATGGTACCATCTGCATTACATGAATTAAAGAAACAGTTACAAGAGTTACTTGATGAAGGTTTAATTCGACCTAGTGTTTCACCTTGGGGAGCACCTATTTTATTTATTAGAAAACAAGATGGAACATTATGGTTGTGTATAGATTATAGAAAACTTAATCAAGTAATAGTGAAAAATAAATATCCATTGCTCTGAATTGATGATCTACTTGACCAATTGCAAGGTGCCACAGTGTTTTAAGATTCGGGTATCATTAACTAAAGATAGCACAGGAAGACATTTCAAAGACTTCTTTTCAAACCCAGTATAGTCATTACGAGTTTTAGTTATGCCATTTTAACTAATGCTCCATCAGCATTTATGGCATTGATGAATAATATATTCTAGTCTTTTCTCGATCAATTTATGATTGTCTTCATAGATGATATACTGATTTATTCGAGAAATACCAATGAAAACAATGAACATTTGTGAATAGTCTTACAAATTTTGCGAGAAAAATAGGTGCATGCAAAACTTACAAATGTGAGTTTTCATTGGATGACGTAGTCTTTTTGGGACATGTGATATCTAGATAGGGAATATCAATAGATCTTAAGAAGATTAAAGCAGTAGTGAATTAGGAACCTCCTAAGACAGTTATAGAGATACATAGTTTCCTGGGTATGGCAGGTTACTATTGTAGATTTGCTGAGGGGTTCTCGATTATTACTGCACCGCTGACACGACTACTGAAAAAGAATGTTTCTATCTAGTGGAATGATCAGGAGGATTCCACAACTCCAGTCCTTATAGTTCCTTCAAGTACAGGAGGATTCGTCATATACAATGATGCTTCATATCAAGGACTTGGATGCGTATTGATACAAAATAGGAAAGTGATAGCATATGCTTTTAGACAACTCCGAGCACATGAAACTGATTATCTAGTACATGATTTAGAGCTTGCCGCAGTGGTATTTGCTCGAAAGATCTAGAGACATTATCTATATGTCAAGACATTTCAAATTTTTACAGGTGATAAAAGTCTGAAATATTTGATGACACCCAGAAAGAACTTAAAATGCGAGAAAGAAGATGGTTAGAGTTGTTGAAACACTATGACTGCACAATTGAATATCATCCCAGAAAGCGAATGTGGTTGGTGATACTGTAATGCCCCAAAAAATGTTTTTTCTATGTTAGAATAAGTCTAGGATAGTTTGGAAGCTTGTTTGTATAAGGGTATGCATGTTCGGAATCGAAAGAGGTCGAAAAATGCCAAGTATGGTAGTGTGCAGAAAATAACGTATCTTAACCTTGGAGATAAACATACGTTATTCTTGAGCCACAAGAATAGTTTATTTTATCTCAGAAGATAACACACATTATTCATCTTGGTTTTTCCAGGATGGCATTTTTCTAAAAATTCGTTAATTTTGACTATAAACATACGTTATCAGGGGTCCGGACAGGTTATTAAATGACCTAAAAACATTCAAGTCGAGCCATAACTTTCCTCCAATAACGAAAACTCTCCCTAGACCCTCAAACCATCATCCTAGAGCCTTCCAAACACTAAACCTACCAACAAACACCAGGATTTCAGCGGATTAATAGCAAATCCAACCTCTCATCGATCCCTCTTCTAGCTAGGTTTGAAAGGTACGAGAAAGAAGGTAAAATTCTGAATTTATAAACTGAAATATGATGGAAAATATGTCCATTTTGTAGGGTTTTGATAGGTTTTCATTGTAGGTTATGATTCCATAAACCTTTAACATGAAAAAAATAAGATTTGGTGAGAATTAAGAGATTAGGGTTTTAGGGAATTTTAGGGAAAATCAGTAGGGGATGTTAAAATGAGGTACATTATGTGTTAAATTATAGTAAATGTGCTTAAATGTGTGTAGGTATCAGTATTTGGAACCCAAACCGAAGATCGAGTGACGAATTGAACCTTAGAGCTAGAGGTAAGTGTTTTTCAACACTTACTATGGATGTGTTAACCTTTTTTTGGTTTAATGTATGATTTAAATGTGTCAAATCGTTATGTGAAATTTATGGAAGTGATATGCCTTGTGTGTGTGTTTGATGAAAATAAAAATGTATGGATATATTTCCGATGAATCTTGATGATTGTGAGAATTTACAATTAAGAGCAAGTAAGTTGTGGACAATGTGTATGATTAGTGTGGAGATGTAAGTGTGGGAATATATGACTATGAAATTTTGTAAAGTATGAGTGAATATGGGTTGTTCATATATCCATTAAGGAAACCTTAATGAAACTAAATTGTGAAATGACCAGAAGTATATGAAAGTCGAATTGTGGCCTGTTTTATACATTGTATGTAAGGATGGCATTGTGTTTATGTGGCATTTTTGGAATGTGTTACATTTCATACACTCATGTCATATGTACATGTGATGAGCATAATTGTGTGTTCATAAGTGGTATTGCCAATCGAGCGAGATCTCAACAGATTAAAGGGGTATTGCCAATCAAGCGAGAGCTCAATATATTAAAGGGCTATTGCCAATCGAGCGAGAGATCAAAATAATAGGTATTGCCAACTAAAAGAGTTAGTTCTCTCACGTGCATGTTAAATAAATTAAGTCCTCGGGGCATGAATCGTGTGTTGTGCATTAGCATTGTCACTAATGCATTCATTCATCATTAAAGTTGATGAACATGGTGTCATTTCCGATATACTTAAAATGTGAGTGATCATATATGTTGATATAATGGAAGGCGAAATGGTGTTTGCATATGATTACAAACCAAATCGCTTGATGTATGTGTATAAATGGCGTTATTACTTGGAGTATGATGTACATGTATGAGCATGAGTTATGTTTAAGGTGTGTGAGTTAGAAATGATAAGTGAGGTGTATGTGTTTATGATTGTTTGATTAAATCTTGTTAAAGTGTCTTAATCATGTGTTGAATGAATAATTGCAGTGATTAGAGTGTATAAGAGATTTATGTGGGTGATTTGAAGGTTGTTTGATATGCTAAGTATGGTGGAATATGTGTATGTATGATATATAACTCAAAAGTTAGACAGAATGCTTCTAACTTAAAATAATGCATGTTATGGTGGACATTAACATACGCTACCTTGGCAAAACATAGGTTATTTTAGGCTTAGCATACGTTATTCATACTTTGACATACGTTCAAGAATAAAGTGTGTTACTTGGACAATAAACCTACGTTATTTTAGTGCAAAAGCCTAATTTTTGCCCAAATAATGTACTAATGACTATCTAAAGCAAGCAAATGTTCTAGGATGATTTCCCTAACATATAAAACACTTAAAATGTTGGATTTAACATGGCAACGGTGAGCCATGAAGGAATTTAGGCACGAATTCAGCTTGTGTTCCACGAGCACCCCGCATTGACCAAAGGTTCCCCTGCGCATTCAGCATAACAACTATAAGGATTCATTTACTGAGTTTTTCATACTCACCTTTGTTTTGCTGTGTTAATGTGTGCAGAGCGATATTAGCCGGTGGTGGGACGCTCTATTTTGTCGGAGCTCGCACGTGTGATACTCGCAGTTAGGTCGACTCATATAGGATTTTGGAAACTTTTTCTTTTTGTACATCTATACACCACATAGTATAGATCATTGGCCCATGCATTCTTTTAAACCATATATCATTGCTTTCGCATATTATTACATTTGGTTGTAACTTATTAAAAGTGGCCTTGGTTTAATGAAATGCATGAATGCCTTTCTTATATCTATATTCTTTTGTGAATGATTCTGTTGATTTTTAAAGAAAAAAATGGTGCAAAAATTGTCATTTATTCAAAAATGAATTTATCGAAATTGGGGTTTACATTTAGTGGTATCAGAGCAGGAATTAGATTCCATGCTGACTGTGCCAGAAAATTGTTTTCATTTCATTGCATTTCATAGAACTAAAACTTTTTCATGGTGATTGGATAGGATGGAGCCCATCGACTATGTATCACATGAGGTTACCACAAAGTCCCAAGAGTCCGTGCAAAGGCTGAGGATCGATGTATAAACTACCAGTAGCTGAATAAATTGACTGTAAAGAACAAATATCTGCTACCGAGGATCGATGATTTGATAGACCAGTTGAAGGAGCCACAATGTTTTCTAAGATTGGTTTGAGATTGGGGTATTAGCAGTTGCGAGTGGAGGATGCTCCATTCCTAAGACAGTGTTTAGGACCTGGTACGGCCACTCTGAGTTCACTGTGATGCCATTCAGGTTGACTAACACATCGACAACCTTTATGGCCTTAATGAATAAGTTGTTTTAGCCGTATTTGGAATGATTCATAGTGGTGTTTATTGATGATTTATTGGTATACTCTAGGGATAAAGAAGAGCATAAGGGCATCTCCTGATTGCTTTACAACTATTGAGAGAGAAAGAGTTGTATGCCTAGTTTGAAAAGTGTTAGTTTTGGATTGAGGTGGTCTTCCTAGGCCATGTGATTTTGGCAGAGGGTGTGATGTCAGATCCGAGTAATATTAAAGCATACAAGAGTGGGAGACTCCTAAGAATGTAACTGAGGTACGTAGTTTCTTAGGATTGATCGGGTATTATCAAAGGTTCATTACAGATTTCTCTAAGTTGGCGAGACCGATGACTAATCTATTGAAGAAGAATACACCCTTACTTTGGAATGAGCGTTGTGAGGAGAGTTTTTAGGAGTTAAAGCGGAGGTTAGTGGAGGCCCTAGTGTTAGTATTACCGACAGATGGTGGAGGATATGTGGTGTACACTAACGCTTCTAAAGCAGAACTAGGAGGAGTGTTGATGCAGCATGGGAGGGTAATTGCTTATAATTCCTGACAACTGAGGCAACATGAACTTAATTATCCGACCCACGACTTAAAGCTAGCAGCTATTATTTTCGCCTTGAAGGTGAAATTTTTCAAATTTTCATCGACCACAAGAGCCTCAAGTACATCACCACTGAGCAAGAACTAATTTGAGACAGAGGAGGCGGATTGAGCTACTAAGGGATTATGATTGTGCGATTGACTACCACCTGGGTAAGGCAAATGTGGTCGCCGATGCATTGAGTCAGAAGGGTAGAGAGGATGAGGATTCACTAACTTATCAGGCAGAGTCACTATTTGCATTGAGGGACCTGAGAGTTCATCTTGATGTTGTTTAAGGTGAGATGTTAACAAACATCTAGGTCCGACCCCAGATGAGAGATATGATAACAGAAAGGCAGAAAGAAGATGAACATTTAATGAAGATAAAGAGGAAGGTGGAAAAAGGGAAGTCAACTACCCCGTCGAGGTTGGATGAGGAGGGAATGCTTTGTTATGGGGAGCAGTTGTGTGTTCTCAACCTAGCTAAAGTTAAGGAAGTTTTGATGTCAGAGGCGCATTCTTCCCCACTTTTGGTGCATCCAGGCAACACCAAGATGTATAGAGACATAAGAGAGATGTATTGGTGGGTGAATATGAAGAGAGAGATTACCGACTTGGTAGCTCGATGTCTACCTTGTCAGCAAATCAAGGTAGATCATCTAGCTCCAACAGGGAAATTGAGACCTTTGGAGATCCCTGAATGGAAATGGGAGAATGTGACGCCCAAATTTAAATACCATTTCATAATTTATTAATCATTTTCTTCCAGAAATGGTAACCAAACTTTAACATCATTTTAAATTTTAGAAAATATAATTAAAATAAAATATAAGAAAATAAAATAGGAGGAATCAAACTTAAATTCATTTAAAATAAATACACACATTTCATTTAATTAAAAACATTCACAAGTTTTGCGAAAGCCCAAGCCCATTACATTACAAAACTTTCACAGAATATAACCGGTTATGAAAGAATACAAACTGGAAAAAACTTAATTCAAGCATAACCTCACAAAATATGAGTAAATGCACTATGTATGATTTGTCATGTACAAGGGAAAATTTTTACACAATAAACCACCCACCTTTAATTCTCTCGCCAAAAATCCAAAATTTGTATAGCAAGATACCACCTTCACACACACAATTTATTTATCCTGAATTTATGCTGAGCGAAGCAGGTATAAAACGCGTGACTCGTGAAACTTAGTAAACAACACTACCATAAAGGTCAACTTTCATTTAAATTGTATATTTAATCATAACATATAAATATATAAAAATAGATATAAAACAAAGACAAGTGAACATGTCAAATTCAATTTTATTCTTAACACATATATATACGGTTAATTTAAATTATAATCGTTTTCATCGTATAAAATGTGATCATAGTTTCATACTTCATAAAAATACACATATACACATAGTTAAGTATAAACTTTCATCAATTTTGGACAGAAAACAGGTAAGAACTCGTTGTCGTTCCAAACTACACGGTTTGGTAATGAAGTACGCGGTGTCGCGCCCACCCCGCGTAGTTTATGAAATAAAACGCGGTGTCGTCCACATAACTATGCGTGGTCAAAACGACCCCGCGTACTTATCGGCCAGTCCGCGTTCTCGTCTGTCCATCTGGCAAAAATCAACACAAAACATACCAATTAAATTTTCAACTCAAGTTTAACATCTAATACCATTTCTAACTCAATTCTTAACCATAAATCAACAAACACTTTCTTAAATAATCATTCAACATTCATTTCATAATTTCCATCTCCATATCAATAATTAAATCGTCAAACTTGTATACAAATAAATTGGATTTAGAATCTTCAAACAATTAAATCTATAATGTGATGAACAGTGTTGAACGGTTTGGGGAACGGTTTGGGAAACGGTTTGGTAAGCTGTTCGTCAAAACGTTTGGTCATTCTGTCTAACCATCAAATCTGAATGGTTTGGCTAACCCGTTCTTCAAACCGTTTGGCTCCTTTAGATTCTGCATAAATCGAAATGGAATGGCGAACAGTTTGGCTAAACAGTTCGTCAAACCATTTGGCCTCTCTGGAATGTTTTAGAAAATCGAACGGGTTGGGGAACGGTTTGACCAAACCGTTCTCCAAACCGCTTGGGTCCTCTGGACTGAAAATGTGTGTCAAAACGGGCTGGGAAACCGTTTATCAAGCCGTTCGAGTCCCCTAAATCTAGAATTTCATAAAACATTTCTCACATCAATCCATAACATTCTAATCCAATTTTTATCATCATATCCAACTGTAATACTAAACAACATTAATCACAATTCCATAAAACATAATGCACTCCACTTAGCATCATGAATCGATCAACAATCGTTCATCAAATCTCATATTCCAAAACTAACATGACCCGTAATTCATTCTTGCCTAATCTGCATCAAACCATCGTCAACAAGTCATGTAACTCAGTTTAATAAGTATGTTCACAAAGAACATGTCAAACGCAAAATAAATAAAGATGAATGCATATGATCTAATGCATTCCTCAGTATGATCATACTCAAAATCTCATTAATTTCGCCCTTATTTGGCCACTTTAGATGACATTTGCAAACGGGCCTCGACGGCTGGGAGTTAAGGTTACATTTACTATGGTCCATAGATTTTATGCCCAGTAAAGGCCAAATAAATGCCCAGTAAAGGCCAGAAATAATGCCAAGTATAGGGCAGACACACTCGAACACTAAAACGTGAAACGAGTTTCCACTGTGCCGTAGTAACGTATGTTTTATATACGAATGCAAATTCGCTCCCAAGATCCAGTAACCCTCCCTCATTTCAATTTATGCTCCCAAGAGCCATTATAATTTTTCATGCTCCCAATGAGCCCAAATGCATGAATGTTATGTTCATGCCTCATAACAATATTCATGTCATGCTAAATCATTAAGTATGGATAACAATCACAATCCATAGCATATCATCACCATAATTCATACTATCAACAAAATATATTTTAACCAAACTCATCTCAATAATTTCAATTCATTCATTACATTTAACTTCAACATAAGAACAACAGAACAAGTTCCAATTTGTCACCAACAACCATTTCAATTTTGGCATATGTATGACAATCGCATGTTTTCTCCACATACATTCATTGAATCATTTCCTCAACCACATTAATCAAAGCATTCTCAACAATTCAAAAACATATCATCACAATCATCTAACATACAAATCTTCATCAATTCAATTCATATCACCTCAATAATTCAATAACATATTAACTCATAATCACCTATAAAATGGTCACACATATAAAACACATTTTATCAAAACACTCATCCAAACAAATTCTCACATTTCACATGTAAGTAACAAACAACAATGAAAGTTGCGCTCGCGTTGGTTACCTTTGTTAGTGTAAGCCCTAGCCCAATGTATTGTTTGTAACTTTTATTATTAAGTAATAAAATTATGAGGCATTATTTTATCTTATGATGTATTGACCTGTGGTATATTGTTTGATAAAATATCCAAGAATGTTAATTATA
>CANYCX014902482.1:0-12486 GCA_948193385.1 Breynia disticha f. nivosa | reverse complement strand
CTTAATGTTCATGGCGTACTTAACTTACGTTCTATCTCATTTCTTTTCGAGAATGGCTGTTAGTTCTTTCAAGTAAAACCAAGTAATGTAAATGTCCTGTTTTGAAATCCAGCCGTTTGAAACTCTGTTTCTGGTTAGTTTAAGTTTGCAAGTTCAGACTTCAAAGTTTTATCTCTGTTTTTGTTTTGATAGTTCAGTAGAAGCTTTCTTGAATGTAAAACGATGGAAATGTTTGCAAGTAATGAGAAGAGGGTACGTCTGTGAAGTTTAAAAGTATGTTAAAATTACAGTTAATGGTTAAAAATTTGTTTTACACACCGTTATAAAAACCGGAGCAAATCAGTCAGTTGAATCGGTGAATCGGTTACAGATTTGGTCCGGTTTTACCATTGAAATCGATCTATAAGTTAATCGGTACCAAACCAGTAAAAACTCAAAGAATCGGACCGGTTGTAAGTATAAAAAAATTTATATCACCGATCGACTAATAAATCAATAACTTAGTATTTTTTTTTCAATTAGATCTTAATAACATTGATTTAAACCTATGGTGTAACATAGAGTTGAGGGCAAATTAAACGATTCATTAGAACCAAATATCGAAATTATTTAGCTTTAACAATCCGGATAAAGAAAATAAAATAATTCAGATTTTCAGTCAGAATTATTTATTGAAACCCTTTTTTAAGCTATGTAGGTGTCCTTGAATATATTTTGATAACAACTTTTACTAATTTCCTTTAAATAATAACAGAATTGGATTTATACCAAAAGATTTCCTAAGAGACCTAGCTCGAATGGGTGTTTTGACAAAGAAGATTTAATTTTATAGTGGGAGTTCGTCTTATTCTTACTAAATTATATATATTATTTTGATTGTCATGACAACTTAAAATAACTAAGTATTCAATTTTTGCTTTCACTCTGAATGTCTTAGATCTCATAAAGTTAGAGTAGGACAGGTTAGAAATGGACATGTTAAACATCACATTAAATGAAATTTTCATGCTTCAATATTTGTTGTATTAGTACACTTAATCACAATTCATTTAATTGTATTAGTACATGTGACAATGTCGGGTTTAGTTGTGTTTTCAACCAAAGTCTCTTTGATTCTTATACCGATATGGACAGAACTTGTTAAAATGACAAAATCTAAAGTTTCATGATATTGATATATACACGATTATTCGGGCTTAGTATTAATACAATTTGTCAATTTCAAGTGGAAGAATGTAATCATATATCCCCTACGCACTTTTGTGTGAAGAAAGCTTAGGCCATCAGATAGTTGCCATCAAAGTCGCAGTACGCGGTTTGTTCTTAGCAACCCCCAAAAGAAACAGTTTATCCTTTTGATCTTAACGGAGAGTAATTTCATAGCAGTCGCAGTACGCACGCGGTTTGTTCTGTCTATATATACAACTTCAACTGAATAGGGTGGCTGTGTTGAGGAATGAATAAGGCGGCAACAAAAAGTAAGGAAGGACGAAAGTGTGATCTGCCTTGGCTTTTATTTAGTTAATTTAAAGAGTTTTGGTCTCAATAGGTTTTATGACTGTCTTTTAGTAAGACATAAACTACATAAAAGATGATCATTACTCTTTAAGAATTCTTATCTTATTGAAATTATAATTATTATCTTATAATTATAAAATAAAGCCCAACAATTAAAATGAGACTATTTTTTACATGTTGGGACTCGATAAATTACGGCAAAACTTCTAAAGATCATAACTTTTAATTTATGATGAGTTATTAAGCCCATAAAATATCAAATGGAAGTTTGTGATAAAATCGACATTAATAAATCATCAATTACTCTTATATTTAGGAAACTCAAACATAAGAGTGAGGAGCTACTATTATAGGCTATACACCACATGTATATTAATGATAAAGTCAAATACATGCATTTACAAGAACCGATCAGATACAATGTGCTCATTGAAGATACAGTCTCATTTCAAAAATTGAATATTCAATATTCAATATTGAATTTAAAACTAAATTCAGAACTTAAATGAAGATACATCGTAACAACGCATAATGCTTTCACCGGTCTATAAAAAGACCCCCTGTTCCTCATTTACGATACGCTCTAATAGACTGTCGTTACTCTGGCAAAATTATCACTCCTCCCTCCATATACTGACTTAAGCATCGGAGTGTAATCGGGGATAAAACCCTCGACTCTCTGGCTCTTTTTCTTTTGCAAATTATATTCAAGGAGCGACGATTTATTTTTATTATTGTTCTCAGACAACAACACTTATAAACACAATCCTAGATAGAAACAGGCTTAATTTCAAGAAAAATAACATGGAAACACACAGGAAAAAATCAAACCATTAAATTATGTGAAGAAAAACTCCGAAGAAGATGAAATAATTGAACGATGTCCCATTAGATATATGGAAGAACTAAAAGAATATGCAATAGATATTGCGTAAAACTCACCAGGACACATATTACTTTTGCATAATGAATAAACTTCATTGGAAAATTCGTCTAGCAATTATCACGAAATGTCTACACTTTCAAATTTGAAGTTCGTCCAGAAATAAACATTGAAGATGTTTTTAAGGATAAATAAATATTCTATCATCTCTATAATTAAGAAGATTTAGTTCAAATCACTAAGAAAGTGTTAAATCAAAATTTAAACTGACTATAACTATTATAAATAATTGTTTTTTTAAATTTTTAAATCAGTTACAAAATTTTAAAAAATGCCATATTTATTAATAAAAAATAATTGCTTTAATAAGTATTAAATTAAAGATATTATTTTAAAAAATTAAATAATAAAAATATTATTTTAAATGAAAAAAAATTTATATAATATTTTTAAAGTGAATATTTGAAAAAAATACTCTCTTATATAATTATCACAATATCTGTAACAACCATATTCGTGCAGGTATTATTTAATGTGGTATATATTTATGATACGATACAAATAATACAAATTTAATTATTATAAATTTATAATGTTTATGCTATAAACAACAATATTTAAGAAAAAAATAATACGAAATTATTATAAAACGTTTAATACAAATTAACAGCTATCATTCTATTTGGAGTAAAAAAAAGTGAGAAATTTGTGGTCGCGTGAAGTCAACAACTTTTGATTGGACTGCGATCCCTCGTCCTTGACAGCAACTAATGTTCGTCTTTTTGTGTTTCGATGACTTGCAGGATGGACTTGGCTTGTCTTTATTTGACTAAATGCAAGTGATTTCTGATTGCCGATGGATTACAAAAAGTTGCCATTATTGTTTAGCAATATTATATATACTAGTACATTAGAGATAAGTTTAGAGATTATCATATTTGAGTAAATTTGATATGGGAAGTTTGTACTTCATGTGCTTCCCACCAATTTCCCTAGAAGGAAAAATATCTTGCACAACCGCAATAGCAAAATTTCCCTAAAACAAGCACTCGTACTGCTTAATTCATTAAACTCAGCAAAGGCATGGGGAACCAGATTGTGTCAGCTCGTGGAAGAATCAAGTAAGCTTTTTTATTACTATTTGTAAAGGAATTTTGAGCCTGCAGACTCCGTTTGATGTCAATGTGACTCAATCTTATCCTAATTAATCTATCTCTTTGTAATTTCTCTTTCACAGAAGTTTTTGCTTTGTCCTTTAATTCTTTTTAGTTTTTTCTTCAGCTTGCCTGATTATGATGATATCTTGGTTCAATCCCTATAAACAAACTCGAATTTAACATTTCCGTGTGAAAGAACATAAGCTGTTGCTGATTTTGCGATTATTCGATACAGTTCATTGTGCTCGAAGATTATTGGGAGGGGGACGACGGAAGGAATGGTGCATGCCTTTAATTCGAAAAGGAAGGCGATTCAAAAAGAGCTTTTGCGTGTTTTTGATTCAGTTTTTTTATCTCAGTCGTCACTTCAGCTGTGAGTTTATTTTCACTCAAAATTTTTCATTTACAGTGGTGAATGAAGTGTATTCTACCAGTACAAGTGGTAAAATATACCATATTAGACGTATTCGCCCTCTTATACATGCAGAATATGTATGAGTGTTTTTTTAATTTTTTTTAATTGAGTCAAAATTATTAGTTTATTATTCAATTTTAATGCTTGAAAATATATTTTATTAAATTAATTTTCAACTAATAAAATTGAACAATAAATTATTAATTATTTCACATTAAAAAATAAAATATATTTCTTGACTAATAAAATTAATAATTGTGTCTTATTTAAAAAAAATAATAAAACATATTTCTTATATTAGTAAAATTGAACAATAAATTTATCATTATGTTTCGTTTAAAAAAATTATTAAAAATATTCTAAACTATTAAATTAATTGATAAATTAATAATTTTATCTTATTTAAATAATTGTGCCTTATTTAAAAAATTAATAAAACATTTTTTTCTTTCTAAATAATTCTCATGAAACGTTACAAATAAATCGGAATAAATAGAATGTTGTCATCTACTTATATTTATATTATAACCAAATAATAAAATTGGTTCCTATAATTTGATAAAAGTTACAAAAATATCAAAACAATATGTAATTAGTATTGTGTTGGTTTCACATAGTAAAAATTGGGTTCGGATGTGACAGGATTAATATTTTGAACAGATTTGGTCTATTTTCTATGATTATAATTACAAATATATCTTGTGACTTTTTTATAATATAATTAAAAGAATTAGAGGTTGATTGAGTAGTAAATTACAAATGCAAATCATAAAATGAGAAAGCTGAAACACATTGAACATTTTTATAGAAATTCAATATTTAAAACATGTAATGTGTTTATTAAAATGCCACAAAACAAACTCCTCTAAATCTAAATCAAACACATAGGAAACATAGAAAAAAATTTAATCCGGGAAAGTTTTGAAAATGTTAAGCTAACACTTGTTAATTTGGTAAGGGGATAAAACATGTCACTATGTTATCACCTATATGTCAATATTAATTATCTTTTTATTCTTATACATTCAATATTTTCTACTTTGCACATATTTTCTTAGTAACATATTTTCAAAAATTTCTTCATTATAACAAACAGTGTCCTATTACCATATAATTCCCCTTGTAGTTTTCTCCATTAATATAATTAACTATGCAAATATATTTCGATTATACAAGCAATGTTAGTTTAAGGTAATTTATTTGATATAAATATATTATAGATTACACAGATTTTTACTGGAAATTTAACATTAAACATTTTAAAATTTGTTAAACAGGAACTTAGGAATACGTTATTAGACATTTCTTTTCTAAAATAAGAACTATCTCTTTAATGAAAACATTGCATGCCACTACGAATGTGTAATGTGTTTTGTATCTTAACAATTTTAAGAGAAAAAACCTCTGATCTATTTCTATGTATTTTCTTTATGTAACAGTGAAATTACCATTTCCTCGGTGGATGGCCTTATAATGGGCGCTATTGCAATATTAGCGACATTCCTGCAGCTGAAATTTGGAGCCGGTAGCAAATCGCCACTTGAGACAAATTTTAAAACTATGGTGGCATTGCTTGTTGCCCTAAAAGTCTATCTGTTTGCCCTGATTGCCAAGAAGAAACTTGTTGAGACACTCGAAGCTTATGCTGGAATCATCAAGTCATATGTTCACCTGTGTGGGGTTCTTTCAAGTGATCTGATAGCGATGATGCTCCAACCAACTACTGGAAAAATTTTTCTTGTCATATGGGGTTGCTTTTTCATGATAGTAACCTGTGTAACTTGTAGGTTACATGTCAAGATCAGTGCTGCTCATCAGGAAAATTCTAGCATGAACAACCAAGCACAAACTCAGCCTACAGATGAAGAATCAAATGTAGGTAACATCGACCAAGCACAAACTCAGCCTACAGATGAAGAATCAAATGGTGGTGTGAGAAACCAAATGGTGATCGGAGCCGTCAGTTCTTGAGGAAGTTATTCACTGTGTGATTGTTCTGGTGGGCTCCAACAGGTTTCGGTAATGTGTTTTTATTGGACTTATGGACTTACAATAGATGATTTATATATTAATGCATTTGTAGATGTAAATGTACATGCATTGTGATCACGAAAATAAAGTTTCATGACCTAATTAAAGTGATTTAATTAATATAGTATGTGCATTTTATTTTTTTAATAAGTATGAAGTTAAAATATAACATGTATAGAAATGCAGGGTATAAACAAATTTATAATGGACATAACTAAAAATTACACCAACTATATATAATGAGTTGTGGTCCTTAATTCAACACACCTAGAACAAAGAACATATAGTATTGATCTTTACTGTGCAAAAGGAAAACTCAACTCCCTAGAGCAAACATAGTTTGTGAGATCAATTAGAAGAGCAATGCCACAATCTTTGACATTAAAAACCATACATTTCAATTACCTTCCGCTTAAGTTCATTATTTAATCTACCATCAGTTTTTGCTTGAGTGTTGGATTCGGTATTAAGAATTTGACTATGAAATTTTAATTCCTATAGTCCTTGCTTTCCACAAAGTTGATAGTATTTGTACATCTTTTTCTCTAATGTTCATTCGTCTTTAATCAGGTGGTGGTGGTCAAGACACGATTGTTACTCTTTTGGGATGATTTTTGTGATGATGAGTTATTACATGCAAAATTTGTGTATTCAAAACTGTTATTTTGTTGATTATTGTAATTTTGTTAATGCCGAATCTGATTTCATTCTCCATAAAACACATACAATGGAGTATTTAATGCTTTATTCATGAATTTCACTGTTCATTTCCCTATAAGAGAGAGACAACTTCTGAGTAATACGACATTAGAGGTTTAAGCATTGTTGTTTTGAAGGATTCATATTTGGCACCAAGATTTTCTATCAAGGAATAAACAATTTGGTTCTTTTTTTTTTCATTCGAGAAAAGCTTCTGAGATTTGTTTTTCATCTTTGCTCCCTTGTTTGTTTGTGTCTTTGTTTGACATTTGTGTGTATGGCAAATCTCATTCTATCGCATGTGAGAAGCCCAACCCCTACTTGTTTTACTTCTTTATTTCTCCAATTCTCACCCTTTAACACTCCATGTTGTAGATTCAAGGTGGTTGTTAGGACACGTGTTTTTTTTGTTCTGAGCCTCTGTGTCTCGGACCCACTAGGTCAAGATTATTCCGGTTCGTGGAGGAGTTCTGGGTGGTTAGGTTTTATTTCCCTCTCAAGCGGTGTTGTGGGGGATCGAACCGCAGTCCACCCTATCTAATTTAGCCTCAATTACCATTGAACCAAAACATGCTTGGTTATGACACAAGTGTTTTATATGTACGTAGTCATTCATAGAATGATGATTTTGGTTTCACAATTTTGCTTGATGATGGATGTTGCGTAGAGAGCAAAATCTCTCTAAAAGGCGTGAATCTTAAATATGAAAAACACATGTGAAAAATAGAGAACAACAAATTAAAGAAAACTAAAAGTAGAGAACCTGCAAAAACTAAGAGCATCAAAGCATTGGAGCTTGAGAGCGAGCTGTTGTCAGAGCTTCTAAGTGTACCATCTTCTTGTTACAGATTCTAATTCCGAATTTCTCTATTGAGTATCATCACCTCCTTCTCTTCTGCATCTTTTCTGTTCTTCTAAATCTTTCGTGCCAAAGCTGCAACCATTTTTATTTATTTATTTTTTTTCTGATATGGAATGATAAAGCTCGATTGGTGTTGACAAGAAGCAGGACTACAAGTGTGTACGAGTACCCTATTATCCACACATTTTTTCAGTTGAAGATAAGTCCAAGTCTATATGTAGATATTAAATTTTTAGAACCAATTATAAGCAGTGACTGCCTGCCGTTGACTCCTTTTTAATAATAATAATAATAATAATAGTAATAATAATAATAATAATAATAATAATTCATTTGATATCTTTTTTTTAAAATTTTCAATCTCTTTCTCAAAAAAAATCTAACCATAAAAAGATATTTAAATAAGTAGTTCAAGTATTTAAAAATTAAGAAGTTAAGCAAAACATGAAAATATCAAATTTACAAAACATAATAAACGTGAAAAATATCACACTTGAGCCAGAAAGCCATTCTTGACATTTGTAATTAGGTCTAAATGTGTTGTTCGGGAATGATTATGCTTTTTTTCTTAACTATGAGGTATTTTCGGCACTTCAGACTAATTTTCGTTCCAACGGGGTAAGACTACAAAGGCAACAAAGCTCTTCCAACTGAGTTTTGTCGCAGCTGCGTGCTCAGAAATCGAACTCAAAATTGCTGATTAAGTTAGAATAATTTCATCTTAATTAATCTAGGGTAACGTAGGTACGTACAAGTGAAGTAACAGAAAGCCAATGAGCGGCGTCTATTGTCAGAAATTGAAATTAGGGCAAGCACTGTGGCCATGCAAATATATTATTTGGCCGTTAATGATTGAGTTGAAAGCACTAACGAATCTGCAGCCAAAATTATTGAATATTTTGGCACACTTTACAATCTCTGTGTAAACACACGTGCAAAGATAAAAATACAGTAAATTATCTTGGCACGAACTTCATTGTCGTTTCTCTGGAGACAAAAATGAACTCTGCAACATATATAAATATATTTAATGTGTAAACATAGGCCACTGGCTTAATTATATATTTTTAAAATTTCTATATACTTTGTAGTAGCATTAAATAAGAGAAAAATATGAAATAACACTTCAGTTCTTGTATTTTTTTAATCTGTGCCAGAAAATAAATGAACATTTAAAAATAGGAAATTAATGAGTCTTGCTTTTTTTGACAAGAGGAATGATATGACCTTTTTTTAAACTGTCAGCAAATTTCTTTTTTTGTTAGAAGCCATCATATTAAATATTCAACTTAAAGAATTCAATTTGAAGCATAACCCAAAGAAGTTTTTAATAAAATATAAAAGTTTGATTTTTAAAAAAATAGTATATTAGAAATGAGATGCTAAATCTATACATAATAATTAAAAAGATAATAGTTGAGTAATAATCTTTTATTTTGTTAAATACTTACCCAAATAAGCTCACAACTCCTTTTGTCCTCTTCCTCAACATATCCTAATTGCTTTTTCTCCCCTAAATAATATTCAAAAAATACTCTATTTTTTCTATTCACGGACTTTTCAAGAATTCCGATTATCATAGCACTACTCCCCTTTGTTCTGACAATAAACAGGAGTGGCACTCCTACTCATCTCACAAGGAGAGATAAGGTTATGTCTAAATACAAGAGTACACAATGTATGTTGAAGCTTCAAACAACCATTCAACAGAATATCACCTTGTTGTGATGTAACTTTTATAGAGATAATGTGTGTTGGTGTATGTTTAAGTATTTTAAAAGGAAAATTGTTTAATATCCATAAATTTTGTCAACAAAAAACATCATTAACACTTAAAAGAGTTGAGTTAATAAACACTTACTACATTTTTTACCTCAATGAAATTAACTTCTAGAGTGTTCAATGAAATATGATCTCCATCCTTTAACTTTAACATCTTGCTAATTTCCTTCTGAATTATATTCATCATGACCTGCATATCTACATTGTTAGGTATCTCTTCTGATTTGTTAAATTTTATCATATGGAGTCTGGCACATTACCATCAAATGATGTCCCTTCACTCTTTCTTTTCTCCTTTAACTATTTAAACCAATCAAGATATGATAAGGATAAGATTATTTCAGATTCTAAATCAGTTTAATATTGTTTTGCATTCAAACTTGTATTTCAAATATCAGTAACTTATCTCATGTAAACTATTTGTATTGATCTTATGCAACAATAATGATAAGAAAACATTCCAACCTTTTATGGTATCAGAACTTCGAATCTCTTAACAAAGTTTACTGATATCACACACAAATATTGGATCGATACCCAGTATCACAATTCCTATTAAACTCACTTCCTCGAATTATTTGTAGTGGATAGCCCAGGTCCAACCCTTACTTTGTGCATATGATTAGTTCGGTCATGTTGATGGACCTCAGCCTACTTTGAGCAAATGGTGTTCAAAATCCAAGTTTTTAGTCTTGGTTTAAGAGAGGCCATCTAGTTTTGAGCTAGATTATTTGTTCTGTAATAGAGGACGAGGGCTAGGTCGTATGATTGTTTCTAGTCGTAGTTTAGTTTCTATCAATTATAATTTGCAATGCCACACTTGTCAAGGATATGGGCACATGTCAAGATAATGCCCATCAAATTTGTTCAACCATTCTTCCGGTTCTTCCAATCGGCCATCAACCAACATTGCTGTGTCTACTGCAACTCCTGGCAGACAGAATTGGATTGTAGATTCTAAGGCCTCTTATGATTTAACATCGAATTTGGAAAACTTAGCCATACACTGGCACCAATGAAGTTAAAATTGGAGATGGTAATACCATCCCTATTTCTCATTTTGGTTCAGCTACCATGTTTTCTGATAATGCACAATCATTTGCTTTACACAATATTTTATGTGTGCCTTCTGTTTTTTAGAACTTACTGTATGTTCATGCTCTTACCAGATGCAATCTTGTTTCAGTTCAATTCTTTTCTAACTCTTTTTGTGTAAAGAACTTACACATAGGAAAGGTGTTATGTCGAAGGGAGAATAAGATGGTGTATATTATTAGTATTTATAGTCGTCGTTGCCATCTAGTCCTTCTGCTCATGTTGGTGTTTCTATGTGGCATCAACGTTTAGATCATGTTCATAATAATATTGTCTATCTTGTTCTCAAGGACAATAATCTTCAGTTTTCTGGTTCAAAATGCTCTTCACTCTTCTATGGATGCTATGTCAGTAAGAGTCACAAGTTACCATTTTCTATTTCTACTTTCAAGGCCAATAGGCCTCTTCATGGATTTATTTTTTGTTAAATAAATCACAAGTTTTAATACTAAATTTCAGTCACTTCAAGCAGATTAGGGTGGCGAGTTTCAAGCTCTTACACATTCCCTTGAGTCTCATGGCATTAATCAAAGCATTTTTTGTCCTCATATATACCCCAAACAAATGGGTGACAGAACGTAAACATAGAAATATAGTAGAAACAACCTGTGCTCTACTTCACACTGCGAAAGTTCCACTAAAATATTGGGCATAGGCTTTTATCTGCGCAAATTATTTAATTAATCATCTTCCATCTTCTCTTGTCACCTTATGAATGTCTTTTTGGTGAGAAACCAAATTACTGTAATTGCATATATTTGGTTACTTGTGCTATCCTTGGTTGCGATTTTATTAGCTCCTCGTTCTTGTCCTTGACCTTGAGCAAAGTTTCACAACATATGTATCAACCAACTTTAGAGCATTAGATAGATGTGAAAAGGATATTGTGCTACATTTCTAGTACATCACAATGGGAATCTATATACGATGCAACTCTAATCTTTCTCTGTAAATTTATTGTGATGCAGATATCTTTGGAGACAAGTTTGATTGCAAATCGACAACCGGTTATGCAATCTATATAGGACCAAACTTGATACATGGAGCTCAAAGAAACAACGTGCAGTGTCACGCATCTCCACAAAAATCGAATATCGTGCATTGGCAAAGTTATGGTGTGACAATTTGGTTGCAACTTACCTAAGTGAAAATCCCATTTTCCTTTCGCGATCACGACATCTAGAAATTGAGTTTCACCTTGTCATAGATCTTATTGCAAAAGGCCGATTACAAGTAGCTCACATTGCTTCCTCAGATCAAATATTTAATCTTTTCACTAGACCATTATAAAAAAAAAAAAAGTTTCAAGAACATTATGACAAGCTAACATTGTGTTTCATTCTCATTAGCTTGAAGAAGAGTATTAAGGAAACGTCCTACTCTGCTCAAACTTCTGCTGCTACTACATCAACTTCCAATAGAGTATAGAGAACACATAGTTCTTGTATAGTTGGAATTCCTATCTTCACTCCATTATCTCCTGTAATTGCTGTAATCTAAAACTCATCAAAGCTGTATATGTGTCGACAACATAATCAATACAATGTGTGGAAAGTTATCATTCTTTCGATGCTTTAACTTAATATGTATGGGCTTTGCTAATAGAAATATGGGCCGATTACAAAAATGAATAACTTAACTTTTTTAATTACAATCTCAAAAGATGTTAAAAGTTTATTACACTGGAACTTGTTTTTTTGCATTATCTACGTTACAGTTATAGTATGATCCATAGAAATCATTAACTCAACTTATGGTTGAAAAGTTTATATATTAATTTAGGGTCAATTACATTTTTTTTTCAGTCGTTCTATTATTTAATTATATACCTAAATAAAATTTCACTTAACATAATTTATTTACTTGTAAAACATGAACTTTATCATACATACAAAATAGTTGATTCTGCCATACTCACAATCAAAACATCAAACAAAAAAAATTAAAATATAGTTTCCTTCCATTCCAATCAACTTTAATATAAACTCAACAATCTTTCTACAAGAAAAATCAAAATTTTACTAATTCATTATTTAATATATAA
>CANYCX014900195.1:0-12530 GCA_948193385.1 Breynia disticha f. nivosa | reverse complement strand
GAACTTACGAAATAAATATGTTTTTATGATGTGCATGTGCTAAGACATGGCCGAAATGATATTTATGTTATCAACAGACATGTTGTATGTATTTTGATGATGCAATGAAGTTTGGAATGCCAAGGTGGTGTTGGTTGTTAGCTATGGTTGTAGCTTGTGGCTGATTTGAATTAATTGATAATTACAAATGAAAGAGTTTGGTGCATGTTTTGGATGTGCTGTCGTTTATACATTTCGGTTTGTTTAGTATGCATGTTAAGAGGGCTAGACCTATTAGTATGCTTAGTCTGTACATGTGTCAATGATGTGGACATGAAATGATTGAATATGCTCTGTTATGGATAATTTGATCATATGAAATTATGAGTGTATATGGGATAATAAGTAGAGCTTTACGTGACCATATGATATAATTAAATTGAGGGTGTATAAGACTTGCACTTTGCTTGAATGGTGGGTATTGTTATGACTTAGAGATTGTTTATCGATATAAAAATGAAATGGAATGCAAATTTGACTAAGTATGGAAGAAATTTGCTAAGTCTGGGAAGCAGAAAACCAACCACGAACATGGTTAATATCAACCACGAATGTGATTAGCCTTCTGAACTCCAATTTGAAGAAAATAAATGAACCACGAACGTGGTTGCATTTCTCAATAGAGAAAGCTAGGGTTTTAACGGTTTTGGCTAGGGTTTGAAGGAGCCACGAACGTGGTCCATAGGAGCCACGAACGTGATGGGTTTTCTAACTTTCCATGAGCTGAAATTTAAGGAGCCACAAACGTGGTTGATTTAACCACAAACGTGACTACCAATCTATTGGCCAAACACTTGAAATTTTAGGTGTTCATACCTGTTCATTTGTGTTCTACTTGGTCGTTCATGTTTCTAAGTAATTCCTTTGGGTTTATAATTGTTTAATTTGGTTCATATATGTTCAAGCCATTACAAATGAAAATGTGGTTTTGTTATAACCTGTGGTAATGACCAACTAAGTGTTATGATCTTAAGTTGAAAGAAATGATTCATTGATGCTATGTTTAGGTGACATGGGATTAAGTGAATATACATATGAATGTGTGTGATGTTATTAAATATGATTTGATTGAAGGGAAGTTGTCCATTTCGGTATGTGTTGCTTGCTGAGTTTCACAACTCATTGCGTTTTATGCATGTGATATTGGTAGGAACCGAAGGGGACACTGTTGTTTGCCGACTGATACTCGAGGAACCTTTGAACCAAAGTGGCCGTGCACTGAAGTAGATTTAGAAATAGATGCCAGACCTGGCAATGGAACATTTCATGCATATATATGTTTTGAGCAAGTTGTATTTGAAATAAGGTCAAATGGATTTCCTATCTTGTATAAATTATTTTTTTGTAAACATTATTTCTTTTGAGGCATCTTATATTTTAAATTCCTATATATATGGTTTCCATTTAATTAATAAAGTTTACAATGTCTTAAACTAAATATGTATAAAAAAAAGTTTACCTTAAACAAGAATTTATTTTAAATTGTATTCCACAAAACTTGTGATCTTCAAGTTCGGGTACCACTTAATGGAAGAAATCTTTAATAACAGAAATAGTGGTAGTCGAATTTGGGGGTTACAGGAGACTATACTTTATGTATGCCTTCAGGGCTATAAATAAAGTTAAAGGATTGTTACTATGTACCTGCAATGAGTAGGAACATCATTTTAGTTTCAGCCTTGGACAATGACAGTTTTATTTTTGTTATTGGAAATAACAATATGAGTATTCATCATGGAAATATTTATTATGAAAAGGGAGTCCTTAATAACGGTTTGAATTTCCTAGACTTGTCAAGTCGTGAGGATGTTTATAACTTAGAGAATAAGGAAGCTAAGTTTGATGAACTTAATCTTTCTTACTTCTGGCATTGTCATTTAGGACATGCAAGTGAAAAATGCTTGAGCTCTTGGGTTTTTTAATTGGAAATCATTAGACACCTGTGAATCGTGCATTCGCAAGAGATGACAAAGAGTCCTTTCAATAAGAACGGAGAGAGAACTAGTGGAATGTTGGACCTAATACATTCTGATGTGTGTGGACCATTGAGTACACAAGCCAAAGGCGGTTATAGCTACTTCATCACGTTCAATGATGATTATAGCCGACATGGCTATATCTATCTAATGAAGCTTAAATCAAAAACCTTTGAAAGGTTTAAGGATTTTATGAATGAAGTAGAAAACCAACTAGGTAGACATATCAAAACTATTCGATCTGATCGTGGTGGCGAGTATATGAGCCTAGAGTTTGACCAATATCTACGAGGTTTCGGTATAGTACCACAACTCACACCTCCAGGAACACCTCAGTGGAATGGTATGTCTGAAAGGAGGAGCGAACCTTGTTAGACATGGTTAGGTTGATGATGAGTCAAACTGGTCTCCTTATATCATTTTGGTGCTAAGGTAATTGAATGTAAATGGATTTTCAAAGACAACGCAAGAGGCATCTCCAAAGGTAGGCTAGTGGCAAAAGGTTTCAAACAAGCTCATTGTTTTGACTATGATGAAACTTTCTCACCAGTAGCAATGCTCAAATCCATTAGGATATTGTTTGCTATAGTTGCATATTTAGACTATGAGATATGACAAATGGATGTCAAAACGGCTTTCCTGAATGGAAACCTCCTCGAGGATGTTTACATGAAACAACCTGAGGGATTTATCGATCCAAAATATCCTAGTAGAGTATGCAAACTTAAGAGGTCCATTTATGGGCTTAAGCAAGCATCCCAAAGTTGGAATATTCCTTTTGATGAATCCATTAAGGAGTTTGGATTCGCCAAGAACGATGATGATCCTTGTGTATATCAAAAGTTCAGTGGGAGCGTAGTAGTGTTCCTTGTATTGTATGTTGATGACATCCTACTTATTAGAAACGACGTTTCATCATTGCAACATGTGAAACAATGGTTGAATACATGTTTCTCAATGAAAACCTTAGGGGAAGTCGAGGTTATACTTGGTTTAAGGATCTATAGGGATAGATCACGATGTCTCTTAGGACTAAGTCAAGAAAAGTACATAGATAAGATACTGAGCCAGTTCAGTATGGAACAATCCAATAAGGGATTGTTGCCCTTACATAAAGGGGATGTACTCTCTAAGAAGGATTGCCCATCCTCTAGAGAAGAGAGAGAACGTATGAACATAATCCCATATGTGTCGGCTATAGGATCTATTATGCATGTTATGCTATGTACTAGGTCGAATGTTGCTTATGCACTAAGTATAACTAGGAGGTTCCAGCAGGATCCTAGAGGATCTACTGGTCCGCAGTTAAGACAATACTTAAGTACCTAAGAAGGGCTTAAGATTTGTTCTTAGTGTATGGAGGTCAAGAGGATCTAAGTGTTAAAGGATACACTGACACTGCACCCCCGACAAGCAAGGATGATTCTAGAGCGCAATCAGAATACATATTCATGTTGAATGGAGGGGTTGTCAGCTGGAGGAGCACTAAACAAAGCACAGTGGCAGATTCTACAACAGAAGCTGAGTATATAGCAGCATTTGAGGCAGCTAAGGAACCTGTTTAGATCAAAAATTTCATTATAGGACTAGGAGTCATCCCATCTATCCTAGATCCCTTGGAACTTTTCTGTGATAATAATGGGGCTATAACACAGGCCAAAAAGCCCCAAAATCAGCATCAATCCAAACACATAGTCAAGAATTAATACTACTATGTACTTTGTAAATGATCTTGATAGTAGAACCTGGATGTTTTGAGATTAACATTCTGAATATCCCTAGTCACTTATTTCTATGGGAATAGAAATGAATTAAGACTAGTATGTACTTTGTAGATGATCATGTTCTACGGGTCATAGATATCTAGGATATCTAGCAAAGTGCATAGGTATAATGTAAATCATTATATTTGGAGAGCAATCACTATTTCCAATGTCAGAAATTATCCTCAGACTGAAAATCACTGTGTCTCTTGTTGTGATTTTTAGTGCACTTTGACATATGCCTAACGTGGCCATAAAAGGTTGACAAGTATGGGTATGATTGGGTATGCTACGAATCATAAGTAAGAGCAGGAGTGAAGTGAAGGGATTGACCCTCTATATGAGAGATGATATCACTAGCCGCTTGATAGACAAGATTGGGAAGAGTGTGGCCAAACCCGAATGAAATGATTAAGTCATTTATTTGAACTTTTCAATTTTGTTATAGAGATCAAGAAAAGTGAGTTAGCTTTAAATAAGGATGTTAGCGACATGCCTTATGCTAATCAAGATATCGTAGGTCAAGGGATTTATTTGAATTGTACTAGGGCTGTTGACACTGCTCGTGAACTATTTAATTTAGGATGATCATAGTGTCTTACTAAAGACCGCGTATGATTTATGAGTTGTTAAACTCATTACCTTTATCAAATAGTCCTACAGATTGCACATGGATGTCATAAAACCTAAAAGGGTATTTTCGGTTTTTCACCTTAGGTCAAAATCCGGCTGTTGGGTCGAATTGGGCATTTGGGCCAATTTTAGTAACTGGGCCCAATATGGATGAGAAATAATATTTCTTACATGATTTTAAGACAAAGATTATTTATTAAATATGATGTATTAAGTGGAAAATATTTAAGAAATAAAGAAAGAGAAAATTTAGGAAGCATGTCTTAAATTAAGACATGATTAATGTAGGATAATTAAAAGAATAAAATCTCTTAATTATCCACATTGAATACTCGGCTAAAAGGATAAGATTTAAAGAGATTTGCATTTGAATTTAAATCTTATCAAGTCCTAAAGGGAGTAGGACTGCTAAGAGTTTGTATTAATCAAATCACTAGTCTTTAAATTAAACAATTAACCATAATTCTCCTTACAAAAGAGAAAAGCGACGCCCCTCAAAACACCTATCCTTGCCGTGAGCTTCCACCTAAAATAAGAGAGTTTTAAGGTTTTTCTTAGACAAGAGAAGTGAGTATTAGGGCTAATCATTTGTGGTGATGAACGTGCATCTCATTCCTCTGAAGAAATCTCATCTGATTTGACAAGAAACAGGTGAATCATCCATACTCTTATGCTAGTGTACCTTTTTGACTAATCTGTATGTTACTGCTGTAGAGAAACCACATTTGCGGTTTGTTCTTGGTGTCGAAAAGGTCACTTTAGTGAATTAAATGTGGATAATTAAGAGATTTTATTCTTTTAATACCTACAGTTTTGCAAAAAAAGAATCAAAGGTATGTCCTTTTCTTTAAAGATTCAATCTTTATGTTAACTAGTTGTAAACCGTTTGCAAACTACATGTTTTAAGTCGATTTCTTGTTTATCGTGGCTGTTTCTGCTTGTTTTTAATGTTTTATTCTGTTGCCAATGAGTCTAATACATGTAGGAAACCCAACAGCCTCAACCACCATATAAACACAGCTGCACAACTAGGAGAGTTTAATAGATTTAAAGAAAGCGTTGAGTTTAAATCTTATTTGTATTGGATATCAAAGTTATATGGGAACTAGATCACCATTAATTTTATTCCAAACCTCAGAAAATGGAGAAGTTCGAGAAGGAGCTCATAAAGGATAATCGAGTAGTGTAGTCTTAATTTTAGAGATTATAAAAATATTATGTCCTTATTTGTAGAGAAAAAATATAGGTGAGTGTAGAAAGATTACTGGTGGTAATTATATTTGATGACATAGAAGACACTTTGTAAGAGCATGTTTTGGGAGAGTGATAGGAGAAGGAGTTGGAGGAGTTATACCTCCGTCACAGTCCACTATGCAGACTAATGAGCCTATTGCCAGTAATAGTCAAGGTAGGGGCAGAGGTATAGTAGGATCAGCTTCCAGTAGAGGCAAAGGAGCCTCAGGTACCCAGGGATAGGCTAGGGTGATTTCTATGTCCCGATAGAAGGTAACTGATGCTCCTAAGGTTATCACTGGCTAGTTATAATTGTTTGATGTTACTACTTAAGCATTGATAGATCTAAGATCTACTTATTCATTCATAACACCCAGAATAATACACACAATAAAGGTATAACCAAAAACAATGACCTAAAGCCTATGAGTCCATACGCCTTTAGGCAAAATGATGTAGATACATATGATATATAAAGACTCTAAAATTAAGATTTAGAACTTATATTAGGTATGGATTGGCTAGCTCGTGATTTAGCTAAATTTTATTGCTTTAGAAAGGAAGTAATAAATGAATCAACAGAACATAATACATTAATACTTTACAAAAAAAAAAGATTGTGCCTAGGTGTTTAATATCAGCTATTCAAGCCTTTAAGATGATCCAAAATGGATGTGAAGCTTATTTAGCAAATGTAGTTGGTAGAACAGCATCGTATAAAAATATCAAAGGAATACCAATAGTAGAGTAACACTCAGACGTATGTTTGAAGGATCTCGTAGTATTCTGTGAACCTCAATTTTGGTTCAACTCATTTTTGAATAAATACGACTTTCACAACCATTTTTTTCTTTAAAAAAACAACTCACAAGCGAGATATAGAATACCCAGTTATGAATAAAAGAGTAGAACATGCATTACATTAAACCAATCCAAATACAAAATAATGTTAAATATGCAGAAGCAATGGTTTATGGTTTAAAAGAAATGCAAGTGCTAAAAGCCTATACTGATATGTGTAAGGCTGTACAAAATACAAAAGTATGTAATGTCCAAAATCTACTAGGAGCAGACCTATCCTCCATGTACCACACGCATGTGCTCCGCTCAAAAAATAAGTCCCAGCTCTACTACTGTCGATCTGCACATAATCCAGCAAAACACAGGTCAGTATTTTTAAATACTCAGTAAGGCTGTCCCTCAGTGTCGCTACATGCTGGGGTGCAGGGGACTCTTCGGCCATTCCAGCTTATCCTCCCAATGGCATCCTAATGCCATCTCACAATAATCATTTAGATGTTTATTGATTCACTTTAAGTGTTTAATTCAACAATGAAACCATCCTATATCATTAGGGTACATTAGATATACATTAGGATGTTATTCAATAAAATTTAAGGTTACAGCACCAAATTAACATATGCCAAAAGTGGACCCTTAACATACGTTATTATGGGTTGTGCCCAGGTTGAATAACGTATGCCAAGACCCACATTAACGTATGCCAACTTATTTAACGTATGTTTATTCTCAATGTTGACATACGTTAATTCACTCAGGGCATTCTGTCTGAATTCTGCATAAGTGTTTGCATGCATACACTCAACCATTCACCTTAAACATCTCAATCAACTAATAAGGAATCAATATAAGTTCAATATACATCCAAATCATCTTTCCAATACTTAACACAATACATCATGAACCACTTATAATCATCCACATTCATACCATTTACCAACATCATTCACAACACATTGTTAGGCATAACACATTACCAATTTCTCATTCTTTCATATGCTCAACATTTCACATATCATATCATTTTTATCACATCTAAACCATTTCATTTCATCCTTGCAATTACATCATTTAATTTCCATAACACATATTCATGGAAAATCCAACATTATATTAGCATTCTAGAATCTCAACAACATCAACCACAACACATGAATAGATGCATTATGAAAATGCTAGTGCAATCACACAATGCATTGCTCTGGAGCCTTAACTTCATAATGGAGAGACTCCACTCGATCCCTGCTACTTTGGGCACCCGCCCCTCAAATCAAGAGAGAGACTCCACTCGATCACTTTGTGCATATTGGACAACTGTCCCTTATTTTATACGAAGAGAGACTCCACTCATCTTCCATGCACATATGTGCAATTTACCCCTCAATTCATATCTCATGCGAAATGCTCATAAGATGCCATACAACATGAAATGAATGACAAGAATCATTCCCAAGGCCTTAGCCACACAAATCACAATGAGCATCAAACATGAATCACAATGTAATCATTCCTCAATTCATATATTCATTTCCACATTCTCCATTAAACACTCCATACACATAGCATGTTCTAACCCAACCATAAATTTCCACATTTTTCGTTCCTAATAACCCATTTCATAACAAAATATCCATACCACCAATAACATTTTATACGAAGAGAGACTCCACTCATCTTCCATGCACATATGTGCAATTTACCCCTCAATTCATATCTCATGCGAAATTCTCATAAGATGACATACAATATGAAATGAATGACAAGAATCATTCCCAAGGCCTTAGCCACACAAATCACAATGAACATCAAACATGAATCACAATGTAATCATTCCTCAATTCATATATTCATTTCCACATTCTCCATTAAAGACTCCATACACATAGCATGTTCCAACCCAACCATAAATTTCCACATTTTTCGTTCCTAATAACCCATTTTATAACAACATATCCATACCACCAATAACAACCATCATCAAACAACCATACAATCGAAACCACATTCATTAGTAAGCATCTTGTTCATATAATATGCAATTATATATTTATTAAGCCTCCATCCATTTCCATTTTTTTATTAAGAACATCATATAATCAAGAATCAACCATTAAGAATTCAAACATATCAAGTAAGTGGCAATAAAGCACTTACCTCGGGCTCCGAGGTTTGATCAGTCGCCAGATTCCCGAGTCGGGTTTCGAATATCGTTCCCTACACAAACACAATCACATTTTCAATCATTTAGCACACAATGTAGGTTATTTCAAACCTCCTATCCTGATTTCTATCCAAAACCCCAAAAACTCTCAAAACCCTAATCTCTTAAATCTCACAAAAATGGATGTTTTGGGGTCAGGCTCATAGAATAATGTTCTGTATTGAAAACCCAAAAAAAACCTACACAATGTACATATTTTACAACACATTTCAGGTCGGGATTAGTGTTTTACCATGATTCCCGTTTCCTTAAACCCTAGAGAGAGGAAGGCTTGATTCGAGGCTGAAAATGTGTTTAATCTGATGGAAACGCGTTGTTCTAGGGTAGTTTTGTGTTTGGAATGGTAAAAAATGCTTGATAGGCTGTTGAAGAGTGTTTTGGTAGGTGGAAGTGAGTTATGGGATAGTTAGAATGTGTTTCGGCCTTTTAATGACATGTACAGGGACCCGATAACATATGTTTATTTTCCCATGTTGGCATACGTTACTGAAACCCAGAATTGGCCTGTATAGGATGAATAACGTATGTTATTCATCCATGTTGGCATACCTTATTTTGAGTAACGTATGTTATCTTGAAGATAACATACGTTGTTTTGCTGCAGACTGTTAAACTTGGCATTTTTTTACTTCCTTCGATTCAGAATCTGCATAACTCTATACCAACACACTTCCAACTTGTCCCAAACATAATATAACATAGAATTCACATTTTTCAGGGCGTTACAAATCTCCCCTTTGAAAATTTTTTCCTCAAAATTAAACAAGTTAGGTTTTAAAGAATTCAACACTTAAACTAAAATCGCAACAACACAACTCAAGTTTTAACTTAACCCCCCAAACATACCATTTTAACACTAAATCAAATCATCAACAAGTCTAAAAAGACATACCTCAAATAGATCAAATCTCGGGAAATAAGTGCGGGTACTGCTCTCGCATATCGCTCTCCACCTCCCAAGTCGCCTCAATAGGTGAGTGGAAGCTCCACTTCACCTTCACCGTCGGGATCTCCCAATTCCTAATCTGTCAGATCTACCAATCCAGTATCTCTATGGGCTCCTCCTCGTAGGTAAGGTCATCTAAAATCTCTAACTCTGGAGGGTTGAGCGCATGGCTCGGGTCAGAACGTTACCTCCTCAACATCGATACGTGGAAAACATTGTGAAGTCTGCATAACTCCTCTAGTAACTGTAGTTAGTAGGCAAATGGTCCAACCTTCTCAATAATCTCGTACGATCCCACATATCTCGGACTCAACTTTCCTTTCTTTTCGAATTGGATCATGCCTCTCCAAGGCGACACTCTTAAGAGTACTCGATCTCCAACCTCGTACGAAACCTCTCTGTAGTGTCGATCAAAGTAACTCTTCTAGCGATCTTGGGCTGCCTGCATACACCTCTTCACTATATTCACTTTCTCTAACGTCTGTAGCACCAACTTTGGCCCCTCAATTTGTCTTAAGCCCTCAACTTCCCAATAAGCTGGACTCCGACATCTCTGACCATATAATGCCTCGTAAGGTACCATCCCAATATTCGAGTGGGAGCAATTATTGTATGCACACTCACTCAATGGAAAGTGATCATCCCAGCTACCCCCGAAGTCCAACACACACGCTCTTAACATATCCTCTACTGTCTGAATAGTCCGCTCCGACAGACCGTCAGTCTGAGGGTGGAACGCAGTGCTGAACCTCAGTCTGGTGCCCATCGCATCCTGTAAACTCCTCTAGAATCGTGAAGTGAACCGTGGATCTCTATCCGAAACAATCGACACAGGCACCCTGTGTAATCTCACTATCTCTGAAACATACAAGTCTGCCAGCTTGTCCAGTGTGTCATCATGTCGAATCGTCATAAAGTGCGCCAATTTCGCCAATCGGTCAACTATAACCACCACGACATCATGCCTCTTGAAGGTCCTCGACAACCCCATAATGAAGTCCATCGTTACCTTTTCCCATTTCCACTCAAGAATCTCTAATGGCTTCAATTTCCCTGCTGGAGCTTGATGTTCTGCCTTGATTTGCTAGCAGGACAAACATCGAGCTATAAAGTCGGTGATCTCCCTCTTCATATTCACCCACCAATACATCTCTTGCATGTCTCGGTACATTTTAGTGCTACCCAGATGTACTTAAAGTGGTGAAGAGTGTGCCTCTGTCATCAGAATCTTCTTAACCTCTGATAGGTTAGGAACACACAATCGCTCTCCGTAATAATAAACACCGTCCTCATCTAACCTGTGCAGAGTAGTCGCTTTCCCATTTTCAACCTCCCTCTTAGTCTTCATCAAATGATCATCATCCTGATGTGTCTCAGTGATCAAGTCTCGCACCTGGGGTCGAACCTGAATATTCGCTAACATCTCCCCCTGAACCATATCCAGCTGTACCCGTAATGCTCTCAGTGCAAATAAGCACTCTACCCTATAAGTCACTGTATCCTCGTCCTCTCTCTTTCGGCTCAACGCATCTGTAAGCACGTTAGCTTTACCCAGATAGTAGTCGATCGTGCAATCATAATCCTTGAGGAGCTCAATCCATTATCCTTGAGGAGCTCAATCTATTTCCTCTGGCTCAGATTAACTCCCACTATGTAGTGATATATTGTAAACTCTTATGATCACTAAGAATTTAAAATGTCTCACCGTATAAATAGTGCCACCACACTTTCAAAGCGTGGATGATAGCTACCAACTCCAAATCGTGGGTCGGGTAATTGACTTGATGTTATCTCCACTATCTTGAAGTGTACGCAATTACCCTCCCATTTTGCATCAGTACTCCTCCTAAACCAGCTTTAGAAGTGTTGGTATAAACCATAAATCCTCTGCCATCTGTCAGCAATACAAGTACTGGTGCCTCCACCAATCTCCACTTTAACTCCTGAAAGCACTCCTCACACCGCTCATTCCAAATGAACGGAGTGTTCTTCTTTAAGAGACTAGTCATCGGCCTCGCTATCTTCGAGAAATCAGCTATAAACCTCCTGTAATAACCTGCCAATCCCAAGAAACTGTGTACCTCTGTCACAATCCTAGGAGCCTTCCACTCCTGAATTGCCTTTATCTTACTAGGATCTTGCATAACACCCTCTGTCGATATAACGTGGCCTAAGAAGACCACCTCTTGCATCTAGAAATCACACTTTTTGAACATGGCATATAGTTGTTTCTCCCTAAGTATCTCCAGAACCTGCCTCAAATGTCCCTCGTGCTCTAACTGATCTTTCGAATAAACCCTCACATCGTCAATAAACACCAGCACGAAGCTATTCAGGAACGGCTGAAAGATCTTATTCATTAAAGCCATCAAGGCTGTCGGCACGTTAGTCAGACCGAATGGCATCACAGTTAACTCGAATTGGTCGTAACGAGTCTGAAACGCGGTCTTGGGAATGGAACTCTCCTCCACTCGCAGCTGCCAATACCCTGATCTCAAATCAATCTTAGAGAAAATCGTAGCTCCCCTCAACTGATCGATCAAATTGTCAATCCTCAGCAGTGGATAACAGTTCTTCACAGTCAACTTACTGAGCTGCCAGTAGTCTATACACAACTGCATGCTCCCATCTTTCTTTCTGACAAATAGTACCGGTGCGCCCTAGGGTGACACAATCAGCCGTATAAAACCCTTTTCTAGAAGCTCGTCTAACTACTTCTTCAATTCCTGTAGCTCAACCGCTGCAATCTGATATGGAGCTATTGAGACCGGTGTTCCTACTTTCGTCGAGTTTTTCATCCGGATTCCCGGACAGAACGCGGACTCAGACAGGAGTACTCGTGGTCGGATCCACCCCGCGCAATGTGGTTCCACCCCGCGTACTGACCTGCTGATCCAGAAAAACTTCACTTCAATTAC
>CANYCX014899188.1:0-10907 GCA_948193385.1 Breynia disticha f. nivosa | reverse complement strand
TTTTGGTGAGAAGGAAGAGGATGTCGTTTGAGAGGAGAGAAAAGAGAAGAAAGAGGAGGAAAGAAAAGGAAAAGAAGAAAGGAAGAAAGGAGTGATTTGGGGAGATAGTGTCGGGTAAGTGGGTTGGAAAAAGTTGAAGATATGACTTCTCAAATCGTGTCGGGTCCAATTTGCTTCGTAATTTATTTACCGGCAACTCCAATTAAATTCCCAATTTCTAAATTCTCGAAATTCAACACCCAATTATATTTGTCTAAATCTTTACGTTATTTATTTCTTATTAATTATTTATTTAAATAAACGCGAAAAATTATTAAAAATTATTTAATCCCACCTATCGTATTAATGTATTTTGTCGTCGTTTTATTCTCACGATCGACTTAAATCTTTCCGAAAAATAATTTATAATTATTTTTACATCTTTCAAAAAATTATTTATTAAAATAATTCGCGAAAATTTTATACGTATTTTTATGTATTTATACGTATTTTACTGTATTAATACATATTTTTAATGTATTTATACGTATTTTCAGGATGTTACAGATCTACTCACCTTAAGAAAATTTCGTCCTCGAAATTTAAATTCATACCAACATCGGAAAATAACTGAGGATATCTACGTTGTAACTCTGTTCATTTGAAAATTTCTACACTTGCCTAACAAACTACGATATTAACCTGACCAAGAAAGAGATATAGTATACAACTGTATTTTTTGTATCAAGGTCCAAATTGATTTAAGACAATTAAATTAAGATCAATTCATACAAATAAATTCAATTTAAACATAAATTATTTAAAAAATGTAATAAAGTTCTATTAGTTCAACTAAAACCAATAAGGTTCTTTAAAGTTTAATCTTTGCAAAATCAAAACATATCAAATTAGACTATACACTTCAAAATAAATCTAAATAAGTACAAATTAAATTAAAAATTTAACACATATTATACAATACATAAAAAGGAAACAAAACAATACAAATAAGTTCAAAAAGGTTTAGCACAATCAAACACAACATAAAATCAAACACATTCTATAATATTCAAATAAGTTCAACGCAACATATCATAACAAAAGGCAACCAAAAACAAACAATTAAAAAAGGATAAAACATATGCGATTCCTGAGTAATACTCCTAATAATTTTTCGGTCATTGAGTCCCCAATATCCATTTTACCGGTCCCCGACATATTAGAAAATGACTACCGTTAATCATTCAGTTAAATTAAACTAACGGATTAAGAAGTAAATAATTTACCGGTCCTCTATGTAATCCTTTCGCTTAATTTATCGATCCCCTAATATTTTCGTTTAATGTACCGGCCTCTCATTAATGCATACGTGGTAGGGGCTAGAATGACATTTCAACCTTCCCGTTAGCTTAATTTAATAGAAGAATTAGCGACAGTCATTTTTCAATACACTGGGGACCGGTAAAGTGAATATTAAAAACTCGAGAATTGAAAAATTATTAGGGGTATCACCCAGGGATCACATAGGTTTTTACCCTAAAAAAAATAAAAAATGATTAAGTCTTCAATCAAAACACAAAAATTCAACAAAACCTAATTAAAAATTAAAAATAATAAAATCCTTTCATAAACATAAATATCAAATGGAAAAAGAAATTAAAAAATTATCATTCGCGACGAAGCATGAACAACCGACACTTTGTCCTTCCATTTTTTGTTTTAGAAACTCACTTAGTCTTAACATATCGCTTGTGTGATCACGAACAACTGATCATTCGACGTTCTTCATTTTTTCACCATTGATTATTAAAAAAAGTTAGATATAAAGTAAAGTCTAGAGAAATGAAAGGGATTGAGAGAAAAAAGAAAACATAGGGCATAGAAAAGTAGCACTAGAGGAAATATACAAGCTTTAACCTGCTGATTCGCTAGATCTCAATTCTCAATGAGATTTCTTGCCTTTAATTCGTGAACTAGTCTGACCAGTTTCTTAAAACTTTCTGACAAAAAAAAATGAACACACCCTACCATTGCTTGAAGCCTCGATCCTTTCCTCAACTTCATTTCCATAGAAGTTTTAGGTGGATGGAGCTTCTACTTGCTGACTCAATCAACATGGTAATCTCCTTTTTCTAGAAATAAATTTGTGTAATTCGAATACGTATACAAGAGAAAAAGATGGCCACCCAATAATATGGTTAGAGCAATAATCTTTCAACTTACTAAAATAGATAAATCAATATTCCTAAAATAGATTCCTTGAAAGATGGAACACTCCATCTTATTACATTTATCATTTATCCCATAACTTTAGACAACACAATGTTAGTTCTTCTTTTATACTCCCTCTGTTCCTAAATATTTGTTAATCTACCATTAAATTTTTGTTCTTTAAAGATTGTTAATATAACATTTTTATCACTATTTTACCTAAAATACCCCTCAATTACTCTAATTAATTCTCTTTTTTTTCTCTTTTTCAGTACCTACTTTATTTAAAAGGACAAATAAAGTATTTTTTAGCATATTTATTAGCTTTCTTAATTTGTGTGAAAAACACAAATTAACAAATATTTAGGAATGGAGGGAGTATATATTTCTCTCATGCAAGGACCCATTTTTCACTCATATTCTATATTTGATGCACAAACGACCTCATTTATCAACAGTCACATAGATAAAGAGAAAGTCAAATGAATTTTTATTATATCATTTTTTATAATATTATACTTTTACAGTTTATTATATTGTACTATTTTTAATTTATTTATTTTTATTAAAAAAATATTCATCCGTCATTGTTTAGAAAAAACAAATATTTTTTCAAATAAAACGGCTTATGAAATAAATACAAAACAATCGTTCAAATATCATAATTTGTCTCCATCAGAGAAAATATATCACAATTTGTCAGAAATGAAATTCACGATTAAGGGCGTCCAATAGTTAAGGAAAGAACAGGCAAAAGAAAACAAAAACAGCATGCATACATGCATGAAGAAAACGACAACGTAAGCAGAATTAAATTGTCATTCTCGTTCTGAGTTCGGAAGAAACAAAAATCCGAACACACCTACACGTCCTTCCAATTTATACTTCCCTGACACTGCCAAACACAAACAGCCAAAACACTAGTGTTATCTACTTAGCCAGCTATCTCTATGGTCACTCTTGTATCCACTCAAGAACCTGAACATATGGAGAATGGAACATCAAAGAAATGGAACTTCCAATCTGACCAAACCCTAAACACAGCTGGTGACATCACTGTTAGAGGAGTTTTGAATTCTATTATGGGAAATCTTAGCAAAGATGATCCTAGAGTTGTTGCTCCACTTGGACATGGTGACCCTTCTTGGTTCCCGAGCTTTCGTGTAACTCACGTTGCTGAAGATGTTGTTGCTGAGGCTTTGAAGTCTGGAGAGTTTAACCATTATTCTCCTACTGTTGGTCTTCTTCCTGCTAGAAGGTAATGTGTGAAGTTTTTGCTGTGTCAAGTTTTCTTTTGGTTTTGGACTTGTTAGTTTTGGTTTTAGCCTCAGTATTTCTACTTTTAATAAAAACTAATTCGGACTTGAATCGAGAGGTACAACTTGCTTCACAAGAGTTAGAGGTGTAAAATGGTTTAGAACCGACAATTCATGTTTAAAAGGTTCATGCTTCATGGATTCAAAATTGGAACGTGAACTGGCCGGTTTCGGTAATACCAATTTCGCTTTTCTTTTTTCACCTGAAAATAATCCGAACCGCGAGTTTAGAAAACAGTTCCATACCGGAACTGGACTGTAAACTAGCCGGTTCTATTCTGATTCTAGAATTAGCAATTGCTATTCCGATTCACTAGTTCTAGTTCAATTTTTACAACTCTAATGAAAGTGATTCCATTGTATTTCGAACCTACAAACACACTCAGTCATCCTTCAAAGAAAACTGAGTTATCCTAACTTAATCAACACCTCCGAATATGTTGGCCTGAGTGTCACGTGTTATTGTATTTGCATAAAAATGGTGTTTTATTTTAAATGCATACCAAATAAATCTATAAGGTACACCGCAAGACTACTACATTAGTCTTGTTAATTACTCATTGGATGATTAGGCGATGCTTGAACGTTTGTTCGTTAAATTTTTTGATTAGTACATAACAGAAGTAATAACATTGATTTTGTCCCTTTTGAATCAATTAGCAATGACCATGAACAAAGAATTGATTCTCATCCACGGAATATTATATTCCATTTCATTATGTGTAAAGATTTATTTAGTGTTGATCTTGGACAAACAGGGCAATTGCAGATTATCTTAACAAAGATCTTCCTTACAAGTTATCACCAGATGATGTTTTCCTCACACTTGGATGTACACAAGCTATTGAAATTACATTGTCAGTCTTGGCCACACCTGGTGCCAACATTTTGCTTCCAAGACCAGGTTTTCCGTACTATGAAGCTCGAGCTGCTCATAGTAATCTTGAAGTTCGCCATTTTGATCTGCTTCCGGAAAAGGGTTGGGAGGTTGATCTCGAAGGTGTTGAAGCTCTCGCAGATGAGAATACTGTCGGAATGGTGATCATTAACCCTGGAAACCCTTGTGGATGTGTTTACAGCTATGAACATCTGAAGAAAGTGAGTGCTTATTGCAGCTTAACAGTTTCCTCCTCTTTGTTTAAGTAAGAGATCTTTCATTTTCTTGATGTTGTTCTTCTTAAGTGCTATTACTTTAATGTATGCAGGTTGCAGAGACAGCTGAAAAACTTGGAATTCTGGTGATAGCAGATGAAGTTTATGGCCATCTGACTTTTGGAAGCACCCCATTTGTGCCTATGGGAGTTTTCGCGTCGATTGTGCCGGTTCTTACACTTGGATCGATATCGAAGAGGTGGATTGTTCCTGGCTGGCGAATGGGATGGCTTGTCACAAATGATCCAAATGGCATCTTTCAACATACTGGGGTTAGCTTCTTGTTCTCTGTTCTTCCTCTCAACTAACTCACACACAACACTAATGCAACATAGCATCTTTCAACTTGTTGTGATGAGCTCATGATTTTTAAATCTGTTTTCGTTCTTTGTTCGTAGATTATAGAATCGATCAAGGGCTTTCTCAACATCTCGTCTGATCCTGTAACCTTTATTCAGGTTTGATAAGTGTGATTCTTTCCTGAAGAGCAACTTCCTGCAACAGTTTTTATGTCTCCATGATTTCGTTTGCCCTCAATGATAACATTTGCTTTTCTGGTATGTATAAGGCTGCAATTCCCCAAATCATTGAGAAAACGAAGGACGATTTCTTTTTAAAGGTGAAGAACATACTCAGAGAGACGGCAGAAATATGTTATGGAAACAGTCAGGAAATTCCTTGCATTACTTGTCCAAATAAACCAGAAGGCTCCATGTTTGTGATGGTGAGGAGCCTATAAATAGTTGTAGTAAATTTCGTTTTTTTATAGGAAGTGAATAACTTGGTATTAAATGGAAATTTTATCACAGGTGAAGTTGAATTTGTCAGAACTTCAAGGCATTAAAGACGATCTTGATTTCTGTTCGAAGCTGGCTAAAGAGGAATCGGTCATAGTCTTACCAGGTATGTTCCATGAACAGCATCGAGTCCTTTGCATAGTTAACACATAATATCTGAATTAAACAACAGTCTGTGTTCTTAAAATCTAAATCTTAGATTTCCATCAGAAATATAAACCTTTTCATTTAGTGAAGGAGAGATATAACGTTGATATATCGATTGCAGGGATAGCTGTAGGATTGAAGAATTGGCTTCGCATAACTTTTGCCATTGAACCATCACTCCTGGAAGATGGCTTTGCAAGGATGAAATCCTTCTGTAAAAGGCATAGCAGTAGACAGTAAGAATTCATCTAAATATTTGGGCAGAGAAAATCAATGAGACAAGTTGATTCTCAATTCTTAACCAGGAATGGAAGAAATAATAACAGAAAACTACTAAAATGATCAGCAACTTTATGTTGCTTAGTTGTAATGTATTACTTGCTCTTCAAGAATTATTATAGGCTTGCAGAAAACTATTAAAACTATTTACCTTCGGGATTCATATATGCTCTCCAATTATGTATGAATCAAATAGTAAATTCTATCAGGATCATATTAAGCTCAACTTTTCAGTTTCATCTAAGGAACGGCATTCCTGGATTTCCAAGTTTAATAAAATATACCTGTTTAGATTACTGGAATGTAGAGTTAGATCATTGATGGTTTCTTTTTATCAGCAAGTTGATACACGCTTTAGAAAACAGTCCATGTTCTATTCCTCGTCTTGCAACCCTTTGTTATTTCTGTTCTTATCAATGCATTATCAAAGATCATTATCATTAGTTCACACAGCACATTCTGCGGTTACTGATACAAACTTTTGCTCAGCGTTTTATCATTAGTTACGGCCCAGATCTCAGGATGTAGTCATAATACATCCTAAGAACGACAAGAGCTTTTAGCGGTAAAGTTTGGAACTCAGAGGGGAGCTATGTGTACAAACTCAACATGGAGAGTTGAACCTTCCCGGAAGCTCGCGACAAAGAGCTAAACTTCTAACAAGACCAAAAACTCTTATTAACGCTAATCTCAAACTATTCGAACAAATTTGAACAAATCAAATGATAAATCAAACTAATAAATTTGAACTAATCTCGACGATAAAGATAAAAATTCATCTTCTTTCTTCTTCTCTTATAATAAATATAATCCATAGCAGAATCTCTTTTTCTAGATATGCTATGGATTGGTATCACTAGAATACAAGTGTTCTTATTTGACCAAGTTAAATTAACATAAAGTTCAGTAATGATACTTTCAACTGCTTGTCTGAACATGCCAATTAGTCTACCGACAGATATTATTAAATTCGAAGAAGACAAATGGCAGGGCTTTTTAGCGTTTCAGGTTCATAGGAAAAAGAATTAAGCAAATCGGGGTGAAGCAGGAAAATTTTAGCGATTGACGGTGAAGCGTGCTGAGGTGGCTTGTATTTCCGCCCGTACCTGGGGCGGAATATACGGTGTTTTAACAGAATACCGTATTTCCGCCTCAGGTTAGAACACCGTATATTCCGCCCCAGGTACGGGCGGAAATACACTAACTTGGCACAAAATGACAAATCCTATCCTCTGCTTGCAACACATATGAGTGAATAGTAAGGTGGCAGTGTGCAGCTTTGTGGAATAGTGAAATGCAGGTTTTGGCAGCAAAATAATTCAATGGAAGCACGAGATGCATAGTAATTTTTGGTGTTTAAAAAGGGCAGAAGTGTGCTGCTGGAAACCATTTCAAAATTTGGGAGAGTTGTAGTTTGCAGCCTTGTTTGCTAAGTTCCTCTGCAGTTTTGCTTGTAAGTGTTTAAATAAGAGTATGATTTGTTTAATTTATTCATTAGTTAATACTATTTTTTTTTTTATGCAGTAGGTTATTAATCCTGTTTTTTTTTAAATTTTTTTTATATGTGTTTATTTACTTTTGAATTTTACTTGAGCAGGAAGATTTAAAATTTTCTAGAGTGTATTTTGAGGTTTTGTGGAGAATTTTAAGCAGAAAAATCAGGTATGTTAAATTGAAAATTTTATAAGTGTTAACATATTAATTAATGTGAATTGTTATGATGTATTTGTGTGTTTTTTAGTATTTCTGTTATAATATATGTTGTCAAAATTAGGTAGGTAGTACATATTAATTACTGTGATTTGTTATTATTTTTGTGTACATGTTAATTTGTGTATTTACTAAATAATAGTATTTGTTCAATCATAATAATGTTTATTAAACATGGAATCGTGTTAAGGATAGAAAAACTGTTACGATATGTCTGTTAAAATTTTTTTTACAATATATCAATTTCGGCTAATAAAACCATATTATTTGTAGTAATGTTAACTACACCTTTTTTTAGACATACTAATATTTTTCTTAAAGTATGAAATTAATTTAATAGCATTTTTAATGCCGACACAGTCCTAATATACTACATAATTTGTTAAATAATATTAACTCTTGCTGAATTAATTAAAAAGAGACCAAATTTAAAGTAAACTTTTATTGTAATAGGCATAGAAAATCCACCTCTGTGAAATATTTTTAATTAAGTAATTAGAATAATTAATTATTTTGTAAATATTTGTTAGATGGCAACGTCATTTGCAATCTTTCACGGAGGTAATATTGTCAACGAAGAGTTTGGAGTGAGTTACTATGGTGGAGCATATACTACTGTTAATTTGAATCAGTCGGTTCTTTACTATGGTTCATTTTATCGATACATTAAAGATGCAATTGATCCAAACGCAGTAATTACCAGAATTGCGTTTAGGAAACCAATGTTATTACAAAACGGTGGAGTTTTTTTTGCCTAGTCGAAATTTCTGAGAACAGTGATTTGGAAAACATGTACAGAGTGATGCAACATTTTCCAATGATGCAGTTTATTGAACTGTTCGTTGAATATGATCCATTGAATGTGGCACCACAAGGATATTATGGGACGTCTTTTCCAACAAGAAATAATCAGATCGAAGCTGGCAGTTGCAATGATCTGTTGCGAGGTGCACCGACGATGCCACCTGTACAATCTAATAGGCCACTTCAAATTGCAGAACGACGCAGTAAAGGTGACGGTGATGAAGACGAGGAAGATGATGGAGATGAGGAAGTGGGTGAGTTTTTTGAGGAAGATGATGTTGAAACAATTGAGGAAGAGCAAGTAGATGATGATGAAGAGGAAGGGTTCTTCGATAGTGAAGATGACAAGCTCGCCGAAGCGGTCGAAGGAGAGGATGATCTTTTTTTACAGTACGTTGAAAACGAGAAGAGGAGTCATGATTATTCATCATACTTTGTGTTAGACGTAGATGAGATGACGAATGATAAAAGAATGCAAGTTTCAGATGTCGAGCCATGGCACGATCAGTTGGAGTTTAGAGTTGGAATGTCATTTCAGACACGAGATCAGGTAAGATCGGCGGTGAAATTATATTCTGTGTAGAGGAAGCGCGAATTTAAACATGAAGAGACCAAACACAACACCTATGCAATGCGTTGCCACATCAGTGATGATTGTCAGTGGAGGCTTCGCGCGACTCAGAAAAAAATTACCAATGTTTGGATAATCACCAGATACAATGGACCGCACACTTGCAGCATGTCGTTTGATAGAGTTGGAAGGAGAAATCTAGACTCTGACTTAGTGTCTAATTATGTTAGTGCTTTGGTTGTCAAGCAGCCCAATATACAGATTGTTGTGCTTAGAAGCAACATGGTAGAGCGATTCGATGTTGAGCCGTCATATTTCACTGTTTAGAAGGCCAAACAAAAGGATCATTCTGGCATGTGGAGCATGACAAAGTATTTGTGAACAATGTTGTTGTTCCACAGGTCAGAGTGTTTCGCAAGATGTTCGTTGCATATGCCCCATGCATTGAAGCTTTTAAACATTGCAGACCTGTTCTATGTATTGACGGAACATTTGCATATGGAAAGTATAAGATGTGTTTGTTGACTGCGATTGCTGTTGATGACACTGGGAGGATTTTTCCTGTGACTTTCGCATTGGTGCATAAGGAGAGTAATGATAATTGGCAATACTTCATGGATTTCCTACGGTCGATAGTGGTTGACGAACATCCATGTCCAACAGATGTTTGTATCATATTGGATCGCCACAAGGGAATTTTGCATGCAATGTCGTCTGAAACGTGGAGTGAAAATGCCCATAAATATTGAATCGGTCATTTAGCATCAAATTTCAACACAAAATTCAGGAACGAACAATTAAAGAGATTCGTGGAAAATTTAGGTAAATTTCAATAATCTTTTTTTCTCATATTCTTATTCGTGAAGGAAAAAATTAATTATATGAGTTAACTTGTTGTAGGTCGTGAAGCATAAAAAAGAAAATTTGTTGTCAAAATGAAACGACTTCGATCGAAAAAAAAGGAAGAGTATGCATGGCTTCGTCGATTGGAGAAGGAGAAATGGTCACTTGCTCATGCGATGGTAATAGACATGGAATAATGACTAGTAACTTTGCAGAGTCTTACAACGCAATGCTGAAGAAAATGAGATCTCTGCCAGTTACGTCATTCATGCAAATGATGCTTCTTCAACTTGTTGAATTATTCAATAAGAACAGAGAAAGAAATGAACAAGCACATCTGAATGGAGATGTGTTTACAGACGCGTGCAGGCGAATATTGGAAAAGCGAGTTGAGAAATCTCATAGGCACAGTGTCACAAATTACGATAGACGCAACGGTGTTATGTCTATCACGACAGCCTACAATAACATAACCAGGAAGGGGAACAATGTGCAGATTGTTACATTGAACGATGGCAAATGCACGGACCGTTGGACAATTCATTACTATTTTTACAAAACAAACATCGATCAGAGGCAGTCTGGTTTGACATTGACGGTGTAAGTATTTCGAATATTTTAAATAATAAACATTAGTTGAAATTATGTTATCAAAACTTAAATTGCTACGTTTTCATTTTAGGCTGCAACGACGATTATTGAAAGCCGGCGTGGTACTGATAGAAACACGAGAAGGGGGGTTGAATCGTGTTTAAGGCGTTTTCGAATTTTTTGCGGAAACTTAAGAAACAAAGAGCAATAACAATGGACACAAGAATTTAGAGTGGTTCGGTACTCAACTCACCTACTCCACTACCTTAGTTCACAACCAAGGATTTCAACAAATTCCACTAATTTGTTTTCTTACAACAAATCACTTTCTAGACAAGTGAGAACTCTTACACTCTCAAGAACAATTTTCTTGACAAATTTGTGAATCACAAGTGAAAGCAAGTAAAACAAGATTACAAGTAAGCTCAGATGTTTTTCTTAACATCTACATTCAATTAGAGGTGTTTTTATACCCCTCTAAACTCAAACTAGCCGTTTCTAAGCTTC
>CANYCX014898208.1:0-20410 GCA_948193385.1 Breynia disticha f. nivosa | reverse complement strand
ACATAAAAGCAGTTCAAAAGTGTTAACTCTAAGTCCGTAGGCAAACATAAAACTAAGTCTCCTATCTCTATGGCAGCAACTCTAGCTCTATTTTCGACTCGGAGATCAACCTACCCTTTAGAAAGCGTCCTCCTATTTCTTAGCCCATACACATTGCAAAAAATGTGAGAACCATATCCGGTATCCAATACCCATGATGTTGAAATAGAGAGATTAATTTCTATCACGTAGATACCTAAAGTAGATGATCCATCAACACCCTTCTTCTTCTTCTCTCCTAATAGCTTTGGACAGTGTCGCTTCCAATGGCCTTACTCAAAGCAATGATGACACAAGTCCAAGGGATGAGGCTTAGGACCTGTCTTGGGCTTGAACCTAGCCGCATTTGGCTTCAGAGGCATCTTGTCCTTTGCCTTGCTCTTCTTGTCCTTCTTGACGTCCTTTTGGGCGTCTACTTGCTAGTGATATCTCCTCTCATTTTCATGAGAAGGTCAATCACTTCACTCATGTTCTTACTTGTGATTCTTAGCATACCCAATCATACTCATACTTGTCAACCTTTTACGATCACGTTAGGCGTATGTTAAAGTACACTAAAAATAAAAATAAGAGACATAGTAATTTTCAGTCATAGGATAATATTTGACATTGCAAATAGTGATCTCTCTCCAAATACAATGTCCTACATTGTACCTATGCACTTTGTTAGATATCCTAAACATCTATGACCCATAGAACATGATCACCTACAAAGTACATACTAGTCTTAATTTATTTCTATTCTCATAGAAACAAGCGACTAGGGACATTTAGAATGTTAATCTCATAACTTCCAAGTTCTACTATCAAGATCCTCAATCTTGATACCTCAAGCGTTTAATTAACATTCTTGAATATTTTATCAAACACATACCACAGGTCAATACATGAAGTGATAAAATAATGTCTCATAATTTTATTACTAAATAATAAAAGTTACAAACAATGTATTGGGCTAGGGCTTACACTAAAAGATGCCTCTATATTCATACCGTTGACACTGTATTTCTGAAAATTTCCAACGTGATCCCATTTTTCATCATATTAAAGTAGTACCTCGATCTCTTTCATTGTATGTTGAACCTAAAAATACGAATATTAAAAATAAGTATATCTATGTTAAATTATATATTTGGTTTCAATATAATATATTTAAGGACTAAAAAAAATTTAATTGAAATTATAAAATTTATTTTACTATGTCAAATGAGTTTGTTTTTGTTTAGTGATATATATGTGTAAAACATTATGTATGTGAACAAAAAAAATTAAAAGAGTCAAAAGTGAAAAATTAACCTAAGCCTTCTTTATTGTCTGCTAAACCATCTCCAATCCCTTTAGTTGTCTCAAATCCTCTAAATCCAGTAGATAGGGCTCTAAAATCTCCTCTCGTAGAGGCTCCAAAATCTCCTCCCGTCCAATGCCTTGTATTGTGTCATCCTAATATTAGAGTGAAAACCATTATTGTGGGTGAACTCAATCAATGGGAGATGTTCATCCTAGTTACCTCCAAACTTTACAATGCAAGCTCTCGTCATGTCTTCCAAGGTATGAATGGTTCTCTCTGACTGTCCATCTATCTGAAGTTGAAAAGTTGTGCTAAAAAGCAAAATGTAACTTTGTGCCCATAACTCTCTGTATACTACCATAAAAACGAGATGTGAAGCGCGGATCTTTGTCTGACTCAATCGACACTGGCACCTTGTGTAATCTCACCACCTCTACTACATATTTCTTTGTCAGTCTGTCTAAAGAATCTCATGTCAAATTGCTAAGAAATGAGCTAACTTAGTTAGCTAATCTACAATGACCAATGACCCAAACAACGTCATGTTGTCTAAAAGTATGTGATAATCCTACAACAAAATTCATTGTAATCTTCCCCTTTTTTCACTCTAGAATAATGAGTGACCTTAATTTTCCTGTTGGAGCCTAGTGCTCCTCCATGATCTGTTGATAAGCATTTACCAACAAAATCAGCAACCTCGAACTCCATCCTTCATCACCAACAAAATTCCTTCAAATCCTGATACATCTTTTTATTGTCCAGATAGACAACATAAGTGGATGAATAAGCCTCCGCTATAATTTTCAAGTTGATCATAGGTAGAAAGTGCATTGAGGTGAAAAAATAGAGTTTTGTCGATAAAATGATGTTTTATCTGTTTGGTTAATTTAAAAAGTTGTGGCAGGTGACCACAATTTTATATGAAAATGGAATTTTGGAAAAGCAACAAAATGTTACTTTTCTAGAACGAAGTTTGACCATCATTAAAACGTCCTATTCTTATTATCATGTTAATCATTTGCAAATGACTCTTCTTATTATTTAAGTTCATAATTTTTAAAAACTTTTCTAATCATACTCATGTCATTCATTATCATTAACCATCACTCATCATACATACCAGTATATCATATATTCAGTTTATAGTTACTCCGCTATACACTTAGAATATTGATCGTAATAGTTAACACATTCATGGATTAAGCTTTGTGTTAAACTAATACGCCTTTATATTCTTTATTATACAAGTTCATACTTTACGTAGAACTACTATATAACGGCTATAACCTGGATATACCCATAATACAAAGTCCATTCCTGCAAAAACAATTTGAACACAACAATAACTCTCAAGCACTATCAACATATTGAGCAACATACACCTCAACAATTAACTAAATCTCAAACAACAACAACCTCAGATATATACGTATATATATATATATATATATATATATATATAACATCAATCTCAACAAACAAGTATTTGTATCAATCCATCACAAAACATATCGTATATGCAAGTAAAACATGCAACAGCACTCAAAACATCCTAGGCCCAACTCTGATGAGGAGAGAGAAAATAGTCGAGGAGTAGTAGTTGACCCACTTGTCTAAGTCTCTATCTCTACTCTCAGCTAGATCCTGAAACTAAAATTCGCAGTTGCGTGAGTTGCGGGCTCAGTGAACAGTCATTAACTTAATCAATCTATCATTTAATCATATAAATCCATAATTAATAATAACTATTAAATACAATATAATAAATCGTATACATTCACAGGTATTTGGTTCGTAATTCATATAATGATAATTCTGTAAATTCGTTTGTATATCATGCAACGTAATAGATTATCTGTACAGTAACATAACAATGTACTGTATAAACCCCTCTACAGATATGATCCTATAAAAAGGATCCTCCCTCTACAGTATAAACCCTTCTACGTATGATCGATCATATATCACTAATCCACACCTCATCATATCAACATCATATCAACTCAATATCAATACCATATCAACACCATATCACGTCAATCATAATCTTAACATACAATCATATCATTCGTACTGTAACGTACCTATTTGCAATATCATTTCGCTCGTACCTGTTTACTATTCGATAGTGTAAACGTATTCGTTTCCAATTTTATACCAATTCCACATTTTACCATTTTATCGCATTTTATCACAATTCATATATGAATTTGCATGTTCATTATATTTAAGTGACTTAGACTACTCACCTATCAACTGAAATACTCAGACTTCTGAGTGCTCGGGTCCTGCCCTGATCGTCTGGTCTGTCGTCCTAAATAAACCTTATATAAATCTTTCTATAAGATCCTATATAACGATAATTATAATGCATGCCCTAAAAACTTTATTACTTTTGCTTCTCGTTCTTACAAACCCTAAACCTAACCTTAGAAATTTTCGAATTCATTTTAGATCAGTAATTACTAGATTCCAATCAATTCTAACTTAATTTCATTCATTTCAATAATCAATTCAATAAAAAAAATAATAAAATCTATAAAAGTTTATGATAAACTTTTGGTTTTACCTGTTTCGACAATACCAACGAATTCCCAGCTCGAGATTATGATCGATTCGATAACTCGAATCAATTCCCTCACATAATCTCTTAATCTCTCACTCAATCCTCTCTCTAAAACCTTCACTCTCTCTCCCTCTGATCTCTCCTTCTTCTTTGCTGCGTTAGAACTTTCCGACTGTTTCTCGTGTGAACGAACTTATAATTTTTCACCAGAAACAGCCAACTACGCGTGGTGGGATGTGGATTACGCATGGTCATGCCCACCACACGTTTTTCCTCCCTCACCACGTGTTCTTATTTGTTTTGATGATTTCTTCTTTCTTTTGGTTAGTTTACATCACCCTTTTATCAATCTTTTATCAAACTTCCATACACTTATGTCTAATCATTTGTTTTTCTTTATTTTATTAAATAATTTCTTATTTTATTAAATATTTTACTTATAATATTAATTATATGATTTTGGGATGAAGATATTACAATCATAGTTTTTTATTTAATTTGACAAAAATACTCTCTCCATTTCTTAAGTAACATTTAGTTATCAAATATATTAAAACATCATATAAGCACATTAAAGTCATATTTTTAACATATTAAGTTTATCAATTTATATAATTTTTATGTTATTTATTTATTTACTATTCTTTGTCATATGTTTTGAGACAAAAGGATATTTAGTCATTTGGCATATTAAATATAATTTTTAAAACAATTTTTATTTAAAAATTAAAATCTATAATCAAACACAATAATTGAGTTCATAAAATTTTGTTTTAAAATTATTGTTTAGTCATTATACTGTTCATGTTCAAACGTAAAGTAAATATAAAACTAAGGGGTGTTTGATAACACAATAAAAATTTAATTTAAAATATAAAACATTTAACTACTTTAAGTTTATTTAAAAACAAAAAAAAATACTTAATTTTACAAATAAATATTTTTAACTTAAAATATTAAGTAACTTACTTAGTCATATTATTTATTCAAAATTATATACCAATAATTTAAAATTTTTCATAATCATAAGAGATAAATTTTAATGAACAAAAATGTATTAAAAGTTTAATTCTTGTTTGTGTCAAAAAAAAGCTTAATAGGTATTTGATAACTATAATTAAGCACTTAATTTAAAAGATTAAATGCTTTATAATTTTAAGTGCATTTGATGACAAATAGAGGATAATTATTTAATTTAACAAATTAAGTTAAAAACTACTTATTTTTTAAGTTAAAAGTTTTAACTTAAAATTTTTAAAAACTAATTATAGTGTTATGTGTTATATTTTTCAACTTAATTGGAAAGATTATCTCATACATAATGGACTTTTATTTTTATCTCTGCATTTTTATTTTTATCAATTATTTTATTAAAAAGTTAAAGTATTCACTATTTTGTGCTTATTTTTTAGATATTATCCAACAATTTTTATAAATAAATTTAACTTCAGTACTTAAAATTTAATATTTATTTTTTAAGTGTTTAATTTGAAATTTTATCAAATAGATCCTTAATTCTTGTAAAATATTAAACAGTAATAACAATATATTAAAAGGTATGAATTTTGAAGAGTTAAAATTATATACTTAAATTTTTCAACACTCTGGTTTTTATTTCATTAGACGCGTAAGAAGGGGGAGTTTTAAAGAGGGGACTCACTGAGAAATATTTTCGACTGTTAGATCCAGCAAAAATAAATCTGAACTTTTTATTTATTCAATAACAAGCAGTTTTGATTTTACATAATCAATACAGTTTAGTAAAATGAAGAAGGGGACTCATTTCCTTAAATGTCTTCATATTAAAACTTACAGTAAGAAGAGGGAATACAGACAGCAGACAACTTCTCTGAAGCGTCAGACGAGAGCGATCCAAAATGATTATGGAGTTTGCCTGACTGACTGAATAGGACAGATTCGTAGAGTTACAGTATGAACTGTTTTATATTATTGCGTCCTCCTCATGCAGGTGTGAGTGATACTCATTGCTTGGACTGATTCGCAACCTCAAGTCAATAGTGATTGTAAACCACTGTAGTTTCTTTGTCTATTGCAACACACCACCCAAACCAAATCCCAAGATCACGGGGACTTTTACGGTGAGGGACTCATTGAGCCAACAGCTTTAGGTCGTTTGATTTTGTGAAAATAAATCTGGACCTTTAATTTATTCAGTAAAAACAATTTTAATTTTACGTAATCTGTACATTTTCAGTTAAACGAAGAATGGCCTCATTGAATCCCCTTTTTAGGGCCTCATATTAAAATTTACCCAAAATCCTCTACAATACAACGCACACTACACACTCACACAGTAAAGGATCTAACAATCAATCATGATATCCAGAGGAATCATACCCCAATCCCACTGCAAACTTAAATACTTCCAAAGTAACTGTTACATAACAATATATATATATATATATATATATATTATTTTAAGATAAATAATGCCATAAAAAAACTCAATGTACATATATGTATTGGCCGTACTTACAATGGAAAAATCATTGTGGAAGTAAAGTGGGCCTTGCAATTATGATGCAAGTGCAAGCAAGTAGTCACAGATTAATGCCGTCCGTCGACAAATACATTTCATCGGCATTTATATTTTTAACAATTAATTATATACTACACTATCTTTGTCTTTTTATTAGAAAAAATATAGATATTTTAAATATTTTTACAAAATAATAGTTTTAACTTTTTTATTGCATTTTATATGAAATTGACTTTTGTAGATAAAAACTTCAAATAAACTTTATATAAATTTCATATAAACTTTATATAAATGTAATATATGAATTTAAATATTTTTTGTATAAATTGCAATCTATTTTTATGGATTTAAATTTAACATAAACTTCTAATTTAATATATATTGAATTGTTCTATTTTTTATAATTTTTTAAAGATTAACTTATATATAAATTTTTTATCATATAAATAAAATATCAATTTGATGTAAACTGTATATAAACTCTATCTACTCAGAACTGAGATATATTTATAATTTAATAAATAAAAGTGAAAAAAAATCTTTAACGGTGACTAATTTATAAATTAAAACTAAAAAGAATGTATATATACAATTAGTTCTACTTTTAATCATGACTATTTGAATCCTAAAAGTGGTTATTCACTCTTACAAATAAAAAGAAAATTAATTTATGCTTTTTTTTTCTCATTGAACAGTCCTTAAAATTAGTAGTAGGATATGGTCTCTCACATGACAACACAGACAATTGGATATACTCATCAGTTATTGTGAAAGTTTTTTTGGTATGAAACATGAAATATTATGAGCACTTCAGACTAATTTTTATTTGAGTCGGAAAGGACCATAAGGGCGACAAAACTCTTTCAACCGAATTTTAACGCAGCTGCGTATCCACAACTTAAACTCGAGATTTCTGGTTAAATTAGAACAACCTCACGTCAGTTTATCGGAGATTGTCAAGTTTTTTGTAAATTTAGATTGGATTGTTATTATTAATTGTTGAATAGCATGAGAGAATTGTCAAGTTTGAACAATTTGTATTTTCAACATTGGTTTCTCACTATGACTGCAAGTTGAGAGTTCCACTTCGTAATGGTGGACAATATCAACAGTAGCAATGCATTAGTTTAATGATTCTTGCTATGCGTTTTGGAATATAGCTTGAAATTAATTTGTGTTATACATTAAGAATTACTAGAAGAGACGAACACATTAAAGCATTAATATTGAATCGATTCAGGTGACGAATTCATGAACCGACCACTAATATAGACTAGTTTTACTATTTAAATCGGTGCATAATTGAATCGGTATTAAATTGGTAGAAAATTGTTGAATTGGTGAATATTCGAATAAACCGGTGTTAAGTTTTAAAAAAATTAAATTAATTTTAAAATTTAAATAAAATTATTTAAATTATTTGTTCAACTAAGTAAACCGCTAATTCCATCATTAAATCAATCATCTAGTCATTTTTTTCGATTCAATCAGCATTCTAATTCTAACAAAAACATTTCATTAAAGTCATTATATATCTATAAGTTAGTTTTTTTTTTTTTGTCAGAACCACCCGGTGTCCTCGACACATTGGACGAGACTAATCCAGGTTCGCTCCGGGAAGCAATGGAGCTGGCCCAGGGAGATTTTGCGCTCAAACGGATTCGAACCCTTGTGGGATCGAACCCCCTGAGGTGCCCGCGCCACTGAGGTACCCCTCTTGGGTTATATATCTATAAGTTAGTGTTAAATATGGAAATGCATTTTAGTATATGATAGCACGTCCTATCTATGTATAATTTTAGTCAATTTATTAAAATATTTGATATAATTGGCTGCACGTTATGTTCGCAAGCATGAGGGCATGCTTTGATTACTGGGGTTTTTTTTCTCATTATATATTCATAATTTCAAAGCTATTGACAAGTATAAATATTCTAAGAAGGTTAAAGTATTCAAAAACTCTTGTCATGTCTAATTGACAAACTGCGTCTATACAATTTCTTCCTTTGAATTCAATTAGTAGTTATAATTTAAATTATCAGATCGTAATATTTTTTTATTAAATATTATTATTTATACTATAAATATTATAAAAATTAAATTTATATAATTCATATTGTATTTACATATTTATTGATTGTATTATCTGTCCTAAGGACATCTCTAATGGAATCCAAATTTGAGATTGAAATTCTCTCCAATAGATCTCAAATGCAGGACCATGAACAGTGTGATCCCTAATTTGAGATCACACTATTCATTATCTCAAAATTTGAGATCAATATATTTTAATATATTTTATAATTATTTATTTTTTTTAATTATATAAAATTATAATTAAATTTATATTAATAATTTATATTAATAGTTATTATTACTTAATTTTATATTTATTTTTAAATGATAAAAATATATCATTAAGTAAAATAATTTATTATAAATATAAAATATAATATAATAAAACATAATAAAACATATTAAATACAAATATTTCAAATATGAGATAATAATTGATATAATAATAATAATAATAATAATAATAATAATAATAATATGGTATATGTATAATATTGTGAGAATATTCTATTTTAGGATTAAATTTGAAATTAGACATTAGAATAAAATTTATTATAATAATCTTAAATTTAAAATTTGGGATTAAAATTTAGAATTACCCATTAGAAATGAACTAAATAAGTTAAGATAAACAAAGATGCAATATAAAGTGTAGGCGTGTTTAAAGCGAGGTGGCTACTGGTCTGTATCAGTGGCCACAAGTGGAGTTAGGTCAAAAGGATTTTGTGTAATTTAAATGAGAGTTTATTAGTCTTATCTTTGACTATAAAAGAGCTCTAATTATTACATACAAAAAAAATTAATGAATAGTTTAATAAAATAACGATATGATAATGACAAGAGATATAATGTCAAAGTTATTGCCAATGCTCTTAATTAAAATAATTAAAATTGATTAGAGGAGACATTAGAGATGGCATAATCACAGCAACCTCAATGTTATTATCCAGCTATTGAATCTGAAACAACTAATATTATAAAAATTAAATTGAACCAATCAGTCGAATCAGTAAATTGGTCACGAATTCGATTTGATTTTATCATTTAGATTGGTATATAAGTGAATTGGCATTAAACCGGTGAAAACTGGTAAATTCGTCGGTTCGACGAATAAATAATTGGTTCAACCGATAAACAAACTATTCATCCCTTTTCCGATTCGATAACCGGTCCAATTTTAGTAACATTTACGACAACTAACTCAAAAAGAAAAATGGTTGAAGCAGTAGAAGGAAAGCAACTTGATATGATAGCGAACGCCAATTTGGAAAGTGCTGTTACCATTGACCAAAGGAGTTATTAAGACGATCATGAAGCTGTTGTTATCTCTTAATATAAAAAAGTCCACATTTTCAAGTTGTCCCGTCTTTTTTTATGACCATTTTAACCATCAATATGACCTCATCACAAAACATAATTTGTTTAATTAGTCATCCACATTATGGTCCAACCACAATTAATCCTTACAAAGAAATATAATACAAGTTAAGGACGTAAATGAGTGGAGTCGAGACAAATCGAGCCGAGTGCTGAGAAGTTAAAGATGTTTTGTGATCTAGTTTAAACATGAGCTTAGTTTTAATTCAAGAATAATGGAACTTGAAGGAAAAATGCTCATTTTCTACGTTTCCACGTAAAATTTGCAAGGCTAAGAAGTGTGTTAATACAATACCTAAAGGTTAAATATATTATCGCCTTATGTGCAATTTATTATGGTAAGGATTAAGAAAATGATTTCACATCAAAGCTGGCTTTACCAATGTAATTAGAATTCAACTGACAATCCAACCGAAAAAAGACTAAATGATTGATTCACTTATCGAATCGATAATTTAAAAATAATATAAATAAATAAATATGTATATATGCATAATTATTTAATTTTTTTATTAATACTTAAAAACATTCTAGTTCATTGGATTTTCACCAGTTTAATAAATGTTCACTTATTGAATCAGACCAATAGCCAATTTATTAATTTACCGATTTAACCAATCGATTTGATTCAATTTTTATTTGAACTTAAATCGGGATTTTTAGGTTTCAATCATATTTGAATTAGTTTCCTCCATTCAAGGAAGATTAATGCTATCTTGAAAGACCTTTAACAAGTCAAATTTGGAATTAAGGGATTCCTATTTCTTCTCTTATTAAATAATTTACTTAAATCATTTAATTAATTACCATATAATTAGGTTAGTTGCATTTAATATAGGCATAAAATCCATGCCAAAATTCATAAATAAATCTAGTGATTATATTTTTGAAAACACTAATTATTACACCGATAAAAAAATTCAGTTACCCTTAAATTAAATTTTAACGTATGTGATTTTATAAATCCCTTTAATATAGACAATGAACTTTGGATAAAATTTTCCCAAAAAAGATAAGTATATATTTCTATCTAAAAAATAAATTGACAGCTAATTAATTAAGAAAAATAATGCTAATCTTTTTATACAAATATCCACGTCCAATATATAACGACAAGAATAGTTAACGACATAAAAAATAATAAGGTACGAACAAGACTCGTCATTATTTTCATGTTTCTTACTACTATATTTAAAATTGGAGAGGCCATTTTGAAGGAATAAACAAATCATATATAATTAATAACAAACAAATCCAGATTTGAAAGAAAATCCACAAAATTAGTAAGATAATTGGTAGATTAGGTCAAGTTTCCAGGTCATGAATTGGATTAAAAATCTATCTTGTTTGTTTGGGAGTGTCAAAAGGGTGGCCAGTAAATATAGCAACCGTCTTATTATATATTCCAACTTCATCTCTTTCAAATCCCATGCACTTCCTTCTTCCTCTCGTCTCCTCTTCCACTTTTGTTTTCTCTGGCTTTCTGCTTCCAAACCCTCTCTTCTTTATAAACTTATTAAGTTCATCCTAATATTCTTCTCAATGGTATGTTCATGTTTCTGGGTTTGCTTGTTTCTTTCTGCAATGATATTTCTGTTATTTGTTTGGGTATATAATTGTGTTTAATTGTTTTTTCTGGGTTCTGGTTTATTGTCTGCAGGCAAGAGCTTTAGAAAATGTCAAGTATGATGAGGTTGGTTATGTTCTTGTTCCTTTTTGTTTGAATGACGTTTTGATGTTGGTAATGTCCCTGAGAATAAGTTTCATGGTTTTGTTTCAAAACAGGAATATATATTGAATTCCAGAGGACTAAAGCTATTCACATGCAAATGGATTCCTGAAAATCAAGAACCAAAAGCACTAATCTTTATCTGCCATGGCTATGCCATGGAGTGCAGCATCACCATGAACAGTAAGCAAAGCAAACATTGTTTCTGATTCGGTTAAGCACAAAAACCAGTCATCAAACAAAGGAAATTAATGGTTCCAATTCATATTCAATCAGGCACAGCAACCAGGCTAGCAAAAGCAGGTTATGCAGTTTATGGAATAGATTATGAAGGACATGGAAAATCAGCAGGGTTAGAATGCTATGTTAAAAACATGGATGATGTTATTGAAGATTGCAACAATCATTTCACAAGCATATGCTGTAAGTGCCATAATTTCTTCAGCTGGCTTAGCTATTTCTACTAAAAATGAATTTCTGATGTATATAAAAATGCAGTGGCAGAGGAAAACAAAGGAAGAATGAGATACTTGTTAGGAGAATCCATGGGAGGAGCAGTGAGTCTGTTACTGCAGAGAAAGAAGGCAGACTTTTGGGACGGAGCAGTGTTGGTGGCTCCAATGTGTAAGGTTAGCCTCTCCAATCTAACCGGCCGATTCATTTTTTTTTTTTACCGATTTTAAAAGGTAAAATCAGACTGAATTATTGGTCGATTCACTAGTTCACTTATTCAACCGGTCGGTTCGATTCGTTTTTTATAACATTGCTTTTCACACTCTTTCTCTTGTGTCAGAAGTAAGTTTTACAGGCTGCCTTTCTTCCTACAATTTTGGATCTACTTCCTGTTTTTTATACACAATACTAAAGAAACCTTTCTTTGATTTCATCTTTCTCTTATCTTTATATCAAGAAAGCGTTCAAGACCATGATTTTTTTCTTAATCTAAATTTCACACATTGGAAAGGTTGTACGAAAATTGGCTGAAAATTTGCCTTTAAATTGGAAATTTTGTGATGATGTTCCATTTCTATATCCATAGCCATTTCAAAGTCAAACATTTGACTCAATTTTAAACAAAATCCATAAAGATTTAAGTTTAAAATATCTCCCCTATTTTTAGTTTTCTAAATTATAATATTATATTAATAAATAATAGTTGGAATTAATTATAATTGTTTTTTGGGTTGCAGATAGCAGAAGATATGAGGCCAAATCCAATAGTAACGAGTGTCCTCACAAAACTAAGCTCTGTTATTCCAACATGGAAGATAATTCCAACAAAGGACATCATAGACACTGCATTTAAGGTCCCAGAAGTCCGAACAGAGGTACCCTTCCTTTCCACACCACATTTCCATCTTCCTATCACATTGGAGAATATGAATCTCTTTCACAGTAATTCAAGCTAATTAACATTGTAATTGCAGATTAGAACAAACCCATATTGCTACAAAGGACGTCCTCGCTTGAAAACTGGGTATGAGCTCTTAAGAACAACCATGGAAGTGGAGAAGATACTTCCTGAGGTTCGTTTCTGCAGACAAGTACATTTTCACATCAGTTTCCTGATAAATATATGGCTCGCCTCACTCACTTATCTGTCTTGTAAATCCTGACCAGGTTTCCCTGCCATTCTTGGTTCTGCACGGCGAGGACGATAGAGTGACTGACAAATCGGTCAGCAAACTACTCTACGAAGTGGCGGTGAGCACTGACAAAACCATCAAGTTGTATCCAGAAATGTGGCACGGACTTCTGTACGGAGAGCCGCCGGAGAATATTGAGATAGTTTTTAGAGACATAATTTCCTGGTTGGACAAGAGAACTGCTCTTGCAAGTACAAGGTTGGAGAATGAGTTCAAAAACAAAAATGATCATCAGTTTAAGAGTAACTGAGAAAGAATGGAGTTAAGTGTTCAGAAATAAGGTGGGGGAAGATTGATGCAGCCTTGAATGGGTGTAAATACATAAGAGCCATATCAGGATTAAAGCTGAAAGCTTCTCTCCATTGAATAGACTAGTTCGTTTGGTAACTTAACGAATATCACTGTGAATTTGTTAAGTTTCAATTTGAGCTTCTGTTTCTAAACTGAGAATTGGGAATCAAAACTAAAACCTGATTGCACCAAAGAGTCTAGTAGAGAAATCGGATTCAGATTAATTAATTGACAGAGATCTGAAACTATTTGAGTTGGTAATGAAGGGTACAAGAGTCCTGCCTAGAACAAACTATGCAACAACACAAAATAATAGATTTTAGCCGTGTTTGAAGATCCATAATCCAATAATTTTACCAACCTCACATGTTCTTCATATAGTCAGACTCTCGCTACACTGCCAATTTTGTCGATCCCAAATACTGAAACTTGCTCTGACCAAAGAGGTGTTGGAGAGTGTACATGGAGAAGACCGCCGTTGATCTCATGCAAGATTTTCTTGTACTCTTTCCAGATTCAGAAGTATGATCAAAGGTATTTTGTTAGATGTAAGAGAGATGAACTGAAACTTGACATTGCAGCTAAAATGAAAAAAAAAAAAAGGCTTGGGTTTCTTAAGGCTGATCCATTTTCAAATGATTTTATTCCTAACTTCTTCAAGTTTCTTCAGGATTTCCCCAGGAGTTCTGTCCAATTCATCAGCAATTTTTCTCTGCATATCAAGAGGAAGTGATGGGAACTGCTCACAGAGATCACCATCAATTACATCCTGCAAAACATTAAGTGAACTTAAGCATGCTTCCTGAAAATGTAAGGTAGCTTGCAAACCCCAAGAGGGTTTCTTTTTTTGTCTAAACAGCAAAGTTGAAATGTCATTCAAATAGCACAAAAGGCGAACAGATTAATAGAAACTCACCTTAACCGGAAAATAGGCAGATCTATATGCCATTTGGTCTCTTCCACACAAAGGTGGGTGATCCTGTCTCAAATGCATCTCCAAGTGTGAGAAGAAATCCACGTCGTCTCGAGAGGTGAACGGAAGCAATGCTCCCACACTTCCCATCACCGTCCCATAGATGACACACTCTCCACCACCAAGAATAAGAGATGCCTTCTGCAAGCAGGTAACGACATCGCCAACATGAAATTGTACAATCTCCTCCACTTTGTTGGGAGCCCCATTAAGCTTCCCCTGCTCCCACTTTATCTTCCCACCAGTCGGGTCTTCTTCAATCTCATCAGAAACATCTTGTGGCAACCGGACAAAGTAAATATTCCCAAACTTGTCAGCCCCTGCAATTGTGTCAAAGTCTATGTGTTGTGATGCTGTAACCCATCTTGGAACACAATCATCAGCAAAAATATACAGCTGATTTTCATCCCGCCTATATTTGCAGTAATGAAATGACTGCAAAGACAAATTATAGTAGTGTTAACAAGGTAGAGGACAAAAAGAGAAAAACTAAAAGATCCAACATAATGGTTGAAGATAAATAAATTAAACACACACAAGAAATACAATCGCTCTCAGAACATACCTCCTGAATGTCGCCGACATAGATTCTATCACGATAGGCATGAATAGAAACAATAGTATTCGGAAACTGTTTATTCTCACATTTTCTTAGCAACCTTTTTTTCCCCAGGTCGTAGAGTCTCAAAACATGTCCTATGCCAGCTAATAATCTTCCCTGAAAATGGCTTAGAGCAAGTGGAACACCTTCCACTCGTGTCTTGTGCAGAAGTTCAAGGGATCTACCTTCATCCACGAACTTATAAATGTGAATAAACCCTGCAGTCGAACTTTTTTTGGGCCAAAATTGCAGTCCTTTGGCTGTACCAACAGCCAAAAGAGTACCATGCTCCTTACCATGAAAATTCACTGTGCAAACACTAAATGCAGCTTCATTGTCTTGAAGCTCTAGAAGGCATGTTGTAGTTGCTGTCTTTGGGTCAAGAACTCTGATGCAAGAAACCCACTTGCTTGATTCAGCCTTTGGATAACCATACTGCTCATCTGATAAAGGATCATCTTTATCTTCATCATCACCACCATTCTCCATCTGCTCAGCACTTCCATTTTCCCCCATTCCAGCAGCTTCAAAACACTCCTTTTTGGCAGCCTCACGCTCCTCTGCAGTATATGCGCCTTGATCACTCTCAACAATAACCAAGAGTTTCCGCTTAGGCTGTAGCACAAATTTTCTTGGAGTGTATCTCAGAGGTATAGCAGTTTCATTAAACGTCTCTCCCAATCTATCAACGGTAAAAATTCTCAGTGCATTTCCGGCAACAGAAACCACACCTTCAGCACATTGATCGGATGAGAACGAAGCAGCATACTCAAGGGTTTCATAAGAAAGGGGAGTTAACAGAAAATGACCTTGGTGAATATAACCAAGCCATGGTCGACTTGATAGACATAACATTGCATGCCGCCCTCTAACAATGATTGAAAAAAGTTTTGGGGCTCTCAAGCCCAAGAATCGGGAACGGGAATCAGATAGCTGGCCGGTCACCATATCCACCACTGTTCTAAAAAGAACACCAGTCTGCAAACCTGCATTGAGGAAAAGACTTGCAGGATGATCAGCACCATCCTCTCCACCAATCGATGCCTGAACCTCCAGAAAGAGAAGGGACTCTGGAGCAGATGAAACACTTTGCACACTAAGAATTTGCATACAGTCATCAGGATCCAAAGACAAGATCCGAATTGTATTGTCATATGAACCAACGGCAAGGAATCTAGACCTCTGTCTTCCTTCAGGAACAGGGGCAATGTCCAAGCAAGCCACATCCCCAGACATCTCATGCTTTTCTACCTCCATTAGCTGACCAGTCATATCCACCTCAAAATAGATAAGCTCTCCACCACTTAAAGCAATAACCACCTGGAGTCTATTTGAGCCAACCTTCACAATTGTCCTCTTTCCAGGAGTTCTCCATTCATTAATACGCCCATCTTCCCTTATATGCCTAATACCATTTGGGTGAACTTGCATCAGGGAATCATCACCTATCAAAGAAACAGCAAGAGAAGGGGTGGTATCAAGGAATCCACTATTGCTTACTTCTTCAACTGTCTCTCCAATGGAAAGAACAAGAGTGGCATTGTTAAAAGAAACAACAATATAAGCATCAAATTCATCATTTACATTCTTTTTGACGGTCCAAACCGCACTTGGAACACCAGGTAGCTGCGAGACAGCCATCTCACTGATGGCCAAACCGGGCCTCAATATTCTCAATGACGATCGAGGTCCACGGCCACAGAGTGAAAATATCTGCGGAGTTTCCTCGTCAAAGAGATTAACCACTTTCATGTCCATAACAGGCATCAAGCTTTCAACCAGGTCAATCCTAACAAGATTCTTTAACTGTCTTGGTTGAAAATACACAGGTTGGAAACCCTCCTCTGTCTCCATTAAAGAAGCAGATGATGCTTCGACATCCACTTCCTCACCAATGGCCTGGAACTGATACAATGCATGATTCCCAAACTCAGATGCAGCAAATAAAAATCCAGATTTCAAGACGCACATTGAAGCAGTGACGGGAATAGTGTCAAAGTACTTAATCTTCAGCTCCTTAACTTTATCATTATCATGATCCAAAGTAACCTTAAATATATCACCATACTCCGTCTGCAACAAGAAGAAAAACATGGATTTCTGCTTATGGGTTGCCGCAGAAACAATCAGAACCCCACGCTCTGCCGGCAAATCCAAACGCCTTGGAATTACAGCCCTCACATCGGGATGGCCCTCATTTTTATAAATAACAAAGTTCTCCGCACACACCAACACCCCACTCGGTCCATCCCCTCCACCAGGCACTGTAACAAGCATATTCGCCCCATTATCAACTGGTTCAGACCACTTCCTCGAAACATGATTTAACCCCAAATCAAGCTCATAAAACGTCAAATGCTTCTGTGCCTCGCTTGCAGTTTGCCCAGTTGAATCCTGATCTGCCTCTGAATAATCCAACTCAATCGCCGCAAAAATTGGGTTATCAAATCCACAATCAACGCCACATATCGAATAAACAATGGTATGAGACTTATGTGCCTCTAAAGGCGAGGAAATAGTCAACCTAGCGGCAGTATCTCTATTCAAAACATAAACTAACTTCTGTTTCTCGCAAGCGCCAACCATAGCTGCTCTACCTTTGGGGTCAACAGCTAAATACTGACCAGGAACAATTCTACGACACCCGGATTTCCCAAAAGTCTCTTGGTGTACTTTATCAAACACATTCTTCTCTTTGTTATATTCTAAAATTACAATTCTACCCGAATCGGAACCCACAACAATATAGTCCTTCTGGGAACCGGACAGTCTAAATTGAGCTAAACAACGAATAGCACCGAAAATTTCAACGGATAGCATAGTTTGGAGTTTACCATTTTCGTCTGGTCGGAGTAAATCCAACACTTTGCCACGTGCCACAACAATTTCTTGGGCTTTGCCACCGGAGAAATTTCCGTTTATTGCGGAGACTATTCCTGTGGCACGTTGGAGCGTGAGACTGTATAGGTACATGACTGGGTTTGTGTAAGAAATGGGAGGGAAATGGGTTTTTAGTTTAGGGTTTTAAGAAGAAAGAAGAAATATGTTTTAAGAACCCGACCGGTCACACGGACGGGCAATCGGGTCATTGGCAGTGGTTGATTGGTTGAATTAGATAAATATTAACTAAATAAAATATAAATGTTAAATATTAAAATATCTTTGAACTAAGCAAACAAAAAATGACACTGCTTTAAATTTAACATTGTTCAATCCAAATAAACAATTTCAAATCAAAATTACACAGTTTATTAAATAAATTATCATTGATTCTGTCTCAAAACGTACAAAACCAGTATTATATGAAGTCTAAATATTTTCATTTTGGTTACTTCCTCCACTATTCTCCCACCATCTAAGTTTATGTGTTCATCAACCAACCAACATACAAAAAATCGATCTATAATTAGAGCAAAGTACATGTAAAAACAAAGTCACTAAATTAGTATTAAGTTGAAACAAAAAAGCATTGTCATTTTCTTTGTTATTTTACGTTGAAATGCTTCTAACTTTTCAAGCATAAATGTAGATAGTTCATCTTCTAAGATTCAAGAACCATTATTCTCATTGTCTTCATAATCAATAGGTCATAGTTTCTTTTCCACAAATATTTCCTAAATATTCATTTTCATGTGATAAAAAAAAGTAATACAAATAAAAGAAAGAAGAAACTAATTACCTTTTGCAACCTCAAATTATAATAAACATAAATGAAATCAATTAAGTCTTTGATGTTTCAATTTATTTTTCTTCTCTAAATGTATATGCTCAAAGACATTACAATTCCTTTCGCATTCAAAAAGACTACATGTTTGACTAAAACACGAATCGATAACTTTTGCAAATTGGTGCACTTGATCTTTAACATAACCACCATTCATCTACATTTACAATTTAGTTAATAATGCAAAAATATAAATGCATCCATAATTGTAATTAAAAGAAATTTTTAAAACATTACCTAGCGACATTTGTAGTTTGAACGAGTTTAGCTGAACCCTTCAAAATCTTCCTTAGTCAACTTAAAGATTCTCATATCACTAGAAAGTTTGGACTCAAACTAGGATTATCATGGGCATATCTCTCAATAACATCATTAAGCCATATGTATTTCCATTGATATTGTGTTTCCATTAACTCAATATCACATTGATGCATGGGATTTAACCAAAACCCTATTGCATGAAGGTTCTTATATGGTTGACTATCCCACATTTGATCAAGAATTTTAATAAAAGGTTTAATTTGACTCTTTTTCTTTTGAAATTTTTTGATAATTTCTTCTCTAGCTTTAGAGGTTGGGTAAAAAACCTAGCAGTTGCTTTATCTATTGCAAAATAGAATCAAACTTCCACTGAAACAAGTAGCTCTTCGTAAATGTACACTACAAGAAAAAAGGCCTATAACGAGGGGAAATTTGGTCGTTAAAAATAGAGATTTGGTCGTGAATAATCTTTAACAACCACCTTTATCCCCTCGTCGCCCCTCGTTGTTGGGCTTCTCGTTAATGGTTTTTAACGACCACATAACTTATGGTCGTAACACATCATTAACGACCGCTTCCTATTTGGTCGTAAAAGCTTTTAGTGAGAAAAATATTTTGGTCGTTAAAAAGTTTTAACGATCGTTTATACTTTCGATAAAAGTCTTGATTTTGGTCGCTAATACAATAAACTAGCCGTTATTTGAAACAAACGACGACCAACAATTTGGTCGTTAGTGCTCAATGACCACTAATTATTCCTCATTATTGGTATTCTATTTTGGCTGTTAAAAATTCACGACCAAATTCATAGTTGTTAAAGAAATTTAGTAGAGATTATTCGATTGTCAGTTTCGTCATAACATATTAATTTTTTGGTTTTTAATAATTCATTTTTAAAAATTAAACAATAAATAATAATCAAATATACACACATAATTAATAAAAAAATTATATATTAAAAATAAGTAATAATAAATCCAAACAAAAATCATTCTATTAAGTAATTCAAGTAAATAATATCATCTCTCTAAAACTAAAATAAAACATATTATCCAACAAAAGTAGCTAAAATAAAGTTCGGATGTTGAAAGTGTTGACATCAATCTAGTTTACCTGCAATAAGAGTTAAAAGTGAACACCAAATTAATTAGTAAAATAAAAAATTAATTTTTTTAATCTCTATTAATGAAATAATTAGTTCACAACATTTAATCAAAACAAACCAATGTACCTATTTTTCTTCCTTATTTCATTAATAAATTCTAGTTTCTATTGTTCAAAATATAAGCTCCACTTATATGGATTTTACACATTTAAGAAATTCCATAATTTTACCACA
>CANYCX014896795.1:0-12724 GCA_948193385.1 Breynia disticha f. nivosa | reverse complement strand
TGTTGGACCAATGGTGGTTAACAATGTAAATCCGCCCTAAGTTTTGATATGACTAAAAACTTTATGAATGTAATAAACATAGTATGTAGGTTGGAGATTGGAAATTGATTGTTTAAAGGTTGGCGACAAACGTTAAGTAAGAAAAGACTTGAATGGAGTGGAAAGTAGTCAAGTAAGGAGATTTTAGGTGGTGCCAGTTGTCCTGTGCGAGGACCATTCGACTGGTGTACTGGAAAATCAATAAGGAGGCTAACAACGGCTAATTTGGGGACCATAGGCCCACACCAGTCGACTGGGAAGTAAACCAGTCAACTAACTTTGACTTCTGGCGCTAAAATAGGGGAACAAATCTTTTGAATGACATCATGGTTTAAGATTTTTGTTTTGGAAGATTTGAAATTTGAATTTGGCAGCAAGTAAGTCGACCTATGTATTGTTTAGTCGACTAATATGTACTGCAGGGCAGACCAGTCGACTGGAGATTAGGCCAGTCAATTGTAGCTCAATGCTTAGAAAGTTTAAAAGCTACTGGAATGAAAAGCACTCGACTGGAATTTAAACCAGTCAACTGAAATGTTCAAAATACTCGAGTGTAGTATATACTAGTCAACTGGTGAAGCTGATAGTGGATAAGAGCTAACTTCAAAAAGCAACTTAAAGTGGACCACAACAAAGATCAACGGGCAAAAACATAAGAGAACATATAAATAGAAGCAAGGACAGAGGAGAGAGGTTAACACAAGCATTCTAAAGGATTCATATTTGCCTTTCAAGCTCTTGCTCTTGCTTTTACTTGTGTTCTTTGTATCTCATCTTGAAGAGTCTTCTAGTTTGAGCTAGTATAGCATTTGTGGTTTGATATGAGCTAGAAATCAGATTGTTTATAAGGTGGCTTGAACCGAAAATCAAGTCTAACAAGAAAGTTTAATGGATTGTTGAAAATTCTAAGTGAAAGCTTAGGTAGTGGAGTAGGTGTTGATCATCGAACCACTCTAAATCTTGTGTCTCTCTTTTCATCTCTTCCTCTCACGTTTATATTTTCAAAAAATTTAAAAATCCAGCCATTTGCATAACCTCTATTAATCCCCCTTTCTAGAGGTTATTTAGACTCTAAAATTGGTATCAGAGCTAGGTGCTCATCTTTAAAGGCTTAACATCCTTGAGTAAAAGATCCAAGAATGGCACAAGGAAATTTTGGTTATTTTAGTGTGAATCCAAATTGCCCTCCTCTTTTTAATGGCACTAATTACTCATCTTGGAAGAACCACATGAAGATTCACACATGTGAGGGAATCATGTATTGGAAGGTCATCATTCATGGTCCCTATGTTCCAAGAAATGACAATGGTGATTTGAAGGATGAACTAGACTATAGTGATGAAGATTGGGATAAATTCTACATTAATGCCAAGGCCATAAAGCTCATTCTTTGTGCATTATCCACTAAAGAGAAGAATCGAATGGGTTCTTGCACTAGTGCTAAAGACGTGTGGGATAGACTAAGAGTGACTTATGAAGGAACCAATCAACTGAAGGAAACCAAGATTAACATATTGCTCCATGAGTATGAGATGTTCACCATGAAGGATGGAGAATCAATCAACAACATGTTTGATCGATTTAGTGAAATCATGAAAGACTTGAGTAGCTTGGGAAAAACTATGAGAGATAGTGAGCAAGTGAAGAAAATTCTTAGATTACTTCCTAAAGAGTGGGATTCTCAAGTCACCGCCATTATGGAATCAAAGGATCTCAATACTTTGGGATTTAGTGTTTTGGTTAGATCTTTGATCAACTATGAGATTATCTTGAAGACTAGAGGTGTAAGATCAAAACTAAAGGAGAATAACATTGCTATGAAAACTAGCCAATCCCTCTATGAAGAAAGTGATTGTGACATACTTGATGATGAAGAGGAGGAAGAGGAAATAGCTCTTTATGCTAGGAATTTGTGGAAATTCAAGAATTTGATGAACTCTAGAAGGAAAGAGCTAAGAGGAGGAGATAGAAGAAGAAACTACAACAATGACAAGAGAAGAAGTGTCGATGATGACAAGAGGAACAACACAAATGATGGAAGTTGTTTCAAATATGGCAATAAAGGGCACTATACTAAGGAATGTAAAGTTGGTACATCATTTAAAGCATCAATCCAATGAAAGATATGACAAAGGAAAGAAGAAGGAGTCCTTCATTGCTAGTTGGAGTGATGATGAAAGGGAAGAGCATGGAAATGAAGAGACAAATCTAGCTCCTATGGCCAAAATTCATCACTCTAGTGATGATGAGGATGAGGTATCTTCTAAATTTTCTATTGAATTGAATGATGATGATGATGAATTGCTTGAGAATGACTTGCATGATGCCTAAATGAAATTGCAACATGATTTTGAACATGTACTTAAAATGAACAAGAAGCTAAAGCAAGATAACAAGACACTTATGCTTCATATTGATGTGTTGAGTGACAAGTTAAGTGATGTGAGTAAAGTTGAGCATAAGGAAGTTAAGGGAACTTTGCATGAAACTTTCTTGATTAAAGAAAAGGAACTTACAAATGAAATTAAAAGGCTTAAAGATGAATTTTCACTTGTAGTTGATAAATTCACTAATGGTAAAGAAAAATTTGAGGAGTTGCTTTCATTGTAAAGATATTATATATCTAAAAATGGACATGGTTGTGATTCATACAATAAGAACTCATGTTTGTTGACTAAATTTGTGAAAGCTAGTAAGATTGAAAATGATAAGAGTGTCTTGCCTACTTATTATAAATGTTTGAAATTTGGACATAGCACTTATGCTTGTACTAGTTTGAGGAGATGCTTAAAAGTGAAGAGGATTTGGGTTGTTTAAGGGAGCATAGTACCAAATATGGTTCACATGGCTAACACTAAAGGACCCAAATTGGCTTGGGTACTAATGAAGAAGAGAATGAAGGCTCCACCTAGCACTTGGTATGTAGATAGTGAATGCTCAAGGAACATGAGTGGGGATAAAAGCTTATTTGTGAACATCAAACCAAAAGAACACGGTTATGTGACTTTTGGGGATAATAACAAAGGTAGCATTATTGGTATTAGTAAAGTGGGTAAGGAACCTTTACCAACCATTGATAATTTTCTCTTGGTTGATGGTCTTAAACATAATCTTTTGAGTGTTTCTTAACTATGTGACATGGAATATAATGTGAAATTTGAATCTACACATTGCATTGTTTCTAAGAATGAAAAAATTGCCTTTATTGCCTTGAGCCATGGGAATACATATATTGTAAACTTGCATGATGCATCATTCAATGAAAAATGTTTGGTAACTCTAGATGATAATGCATCTTTCTGGCATAGAAAACTAGGACATGCACGTTTACCATTGATAACTAAACTTGCAAAGAATAAAATTGTTAGAGGATTGCCTAAGCTGAAATACTCAAAAGATCATATTTATGAGCCTTGCATGAAAGGTAAGCATGTTAGAGGTTCATTTAAAAGAAAAATGGAAATAACCACAAGTAGAGTACTTGAGTTGATACATATGGACTTAATAGGACTATCTAGGTATGCTAGCTTCAGTAGAAAATATTATGCATTGGTGATTGTTGATGATTTCTCTAGATTTACTTGGGTAAGATTTATTGTGCATAAGAATGATGCTTTCCATGAGTTTTCTAAGTGGTGTAGGTTGGTCCAAAATGAGAAGAGCTTGGCAATAATAGCCATAAGGACGGATCATGGTAGAGAATTCGATTGTGAACCATTCAAAAAGATTTGCGACAAGTATGGAGTTGGACACAACTTCTCATTTCCAAGAACACCTCAACAAAATGAAGTGGTGGAAAGAAAGACTAGGACCTTGGAGGAGATGAGTAGAACAATGCTCAATGAATACCAACTACCTAAATCATTTTGGGTGGAAGCAATGAACTTGACTTGCTATGTGATCAATAAAGTTCATTTAAAGAGAGACAAGCTCAAAACTTCTTATGAACTATGGAAAGGAAAAAAGCCTAAAATTTCTTACTTCCATCCATTTGGTTGTAAAGTGTTCATTCATAACAATGGAAAAGAGAAATTAGGTAAATTTGATGAGAAATCGGATGTAGGTACATTTCTAGGATGCTCACTCATGAGTAAAGCATATAGAGTTTATAATTATAGAACTAGAGTTGTTGAAGAAAGCATTCATGTTAAATTCGATGATCTAATTTCACCCTCAGAAAAGTTACGTGCTTTTGATGATGTAGGTATTGAAGAAGGAATACAAGAAGTTGAGAAGTTAGTGAAGGAAGTAGAGCTAAAGGATGAGAAGTTTAAAGATAGAGAAGTTGGTCAAACCTCAAATGCAACAACTTAGGCCAATGTGAAGAATCATCCTATGGAGCAAGTAATTGAAAATATTGGTGATAGAGTTAGAACACGAAGGGAACTCAATGAGCACATAAGCAATTTGGTATTTATATCATTGACTGAATCGAAGAACATTACGAAAGCTTTAGCGGATGAGAATTGGGTAATAGAAATGCAAGAAGAGTTTAATCAATTCAAAAGAAACAAGGTGTGGGAACTTATACCTCCACCCAAGGAAAAAACCATAGTAGAAGTGAAATGCGTAAACAAGATAAAGAGGGATGAATATGGAGAATTGATGAAGAACAAGTCTAGATGGGTAGCTCAAGGATTCTACCAAGAGGAAGGACTTGACTATGAGGAAACATTTGCTCTGGTTGCTACATTGAAGGCAATTAGACTTTTGTGCAAATTTACTTCACATAGGAAAATCAAGCTTCATCAAATGGATGTGAAGAGTGCATTCTTGAATGTTTATATTCAAGAAGAAGTCTATGTAAAGCAATATCCCGGGTTTGAAGATGTGGATCATCCAGAATATGTATACATGCTCAACAAAGCCTTTTATGGACTCAACAAGCACCAACGGCATGATATGAGAGGTTAAGTAGCCTTCTTACTTAAAATAATTATGTTAGAGGCAAGGTAGATAATACCTTATTTATTAAAAGAGTAAGAAAAGACATATTTTTTTTGTCAAATATATGTTAATCATATAGTATTTGGTGTTACTAACCAATCTTTGTGCAATGAGTTTAGTGAGCTTATGCAAGGTGAATTTGAAATGAGCATGATGGGAGAATTGAAGTTCTTTATTGGTCTTCAAATCAATCAACTTGACAAAGGGATCTTCATTCATCAAAGTAAGTACACAAAGGAACTACTCAAAAAGTTCAAAATGGAAGGATGCAAACATGCTAGCCATGGCCACAAATCTAAAGTTAAAGAAAAATGAAGATGAAGAAAATGTGAACCAAAAGGTATATAGAGGTATGATCGGCTCTCTTTTATATTTAACCTCCTCTAGACCAAATATAATGTTTGCTACATGTTTATGTATTAGATTCTGATCATGTCTTAAGATATCTCATTCGGTTGCTTGCAAACACATCTTTAGATATCTAATTTATACTATTGATTATGGACTTTTGTATCCTAGTTGTGATGCATTTAATTTGTATGCATATAGTGATACCGACCATGGTAGTTGTAGGATTAATAGGAGGAGCACTAGTGGTACATGTTATTTTATTGGTGCATCTTTGATATGTTGGGGAAGCAAAAAGCAAGTTAGTATAGCAATCTCTGCGGCTAAATCTGAATATGTAGTCGCGGGGAGTAGATGTGCCCAAGTACTGTGGCTTAAGCATCAACTTATGGATTACGGTATTCATGTTAAAAATGTACCCATATATTGTGACAATTCAAGTGTCATAAGTTTGATTAAAAATCCAATTTTGCATAGTAGGACTAAGCATATAGAAATTAGACATCATTTCTTGCGTGATCATTATCTTAAGGGTGATGTATGTCTAAAATTTGTACCTACTAATGACCAACTGGCTGACATTCTCATAAAACCATTGAAAGATGACACATTTAATGACATTAAAATGAGAATTGGCATGTGTGATTTGAATTCTATATAATGTGTTTGTATGATTGAATTGCATGTTATGTTATCATCACATTATGCATTCATAAGCACTATAATAGCAAAATGGTCAATTGGTGCAAGCCTCACTTGAGCAAATAGGTTTGGAAAGGAAGAAAATAGAGAAAGAAAAGGCAAAAGGCTACTAGAGGGTTTATAATTCGACTCGAATGGAAGTTAGTCGAGTAAAGTGTTCAGTTTGCAAGTTGGAAAAGTTTTGAAGTGAACACCAGTCGACTAGTTAGGACACTAGTCGAGTAGAGTGAATTTTTCAAGAAATCAGTCAACTTGCGAGGTTACTAGTCGACTGAAAGGTGATTTTTCAGGAAATAGGTCGACCTACATTTCTAGCCAGTCGACTATCAGATCAGAAAGTTTTGGGAAGTCAAAACAGGACTCACCAGTCGACTCGCTTAAAAAACCAGTCGACTAGTGAAGACTATCAGTCGACTAGAAGCTTAGAAAGTCTTGGACAATCAGTGGAAGGCACATTAGTCGACTTATAAGAAGATCATTCGATTGGAAAACAAGTCAGTAGCCTTGGGACAACAATTTACCATATTCTAGTCGACTAGTACATACATAAGTCAACTAGAAGGTCAGGGCAGGAAGACAAAAGGCTACAAGATAGATTTTTTAACTACACCAGTCGACTAGAAAATATATCAGTTGACTAGCAGTCATGTTAACTCAACATCATCTTGGACCACAAGTCGACTAATAATAGTACCAGTCGACTGGTAATGCGGGCAGAAGCTTAAAAACCCCTCAAACTCTTATTTTCTTCACTTTTCTCAAACTCCCAAACCCCCTCTACTCGAATTACCCTCTCTCCAATCGATTGAAAAATCTAAATAAACTCTAAAATCACACCTTAAATCCATTTACCCATCATCTAAACACTTAAATTTCACTTATATCCCCTTCTAAACACCTCTAAATCTCTTCAAATTACCACATTCCTCCAGAAAACCTACTTTCCTCAAACCTTCAAAAATGGCAAGAACAAAGGTCAAAGCACATAGGGAACTGGAAAAGCAACCCCAACAAGAACAACCCAGCATCATGCCTAGAGCTGTCTAGAATGCGTGGGTCGTCCTCTCAAGGAGGAGCCTCTAGGGAGCGGGAAAGGGTGCTTCCTCGCTTCACTCAAATTGGTCAAGACCTCTACACGAATGTATTGTCTAACGAGATTCTTATTCCATCCATGAAATTCTATTGGCTGAATTTAGTGAAATCTCAATATGCAGAAGTGTTTGAGGATTTTTAGGAGAAAGGTATATATGATGTGCTAGGATATGAGAATGATATTTATGAGGCTTTGGTGCATGAATTTTATGCGAATATGCATGTGGTTTTTAGCGGAGATGCGAATCATGGGACGGTTATTAGTACTAGGTGAAAAACAAAATGATTACTATAACGGAAGACAACTTGTTTCATTGGTTTAGGATGAAAAAGGGAGATGTTAGGCCAACCTATTCTAATGACGATAAGATTCTAGATAGGACTAGAAATACAGATGACTCGAATGAGGAGCCAAAACCGAAAAAAGAATGGAATTTTAATCTTGAGGATGGTTTTCATCGCCTTAGGCAATTGATGGTAGTCCCTAGTGACAACCTCTTAGAGGCAATGGACATGTCATGCCATATCGATTACTTCACTATGCTATCAACTGAAATATCTTTCCAAAGAAGGCAAGAAACAATCACATCACCAACCTTGATGTGGAGATAATTTGGCATCTTGAGGAGGGAAGAGAAATTAACTTCCCACATTTGATGTTGCGCATAATGAAAAGAAAGAGCCAACTCCTCCATGTCGAGCTTTTTCATCGCTCCTCCCAGCCTAAGGGGATGCCCTTTGGAGTTGTTATCACCAAGATTTTTAAAGCTAACCGAATTGATCTTGAAGGGGAAGCTTTCAATCCATATCCTTATAATTGGCGGGTTACGACCATGAACCTCAAAACCATGAGGTTAGTCAAAAGGGTGGAACGAGGATGGATGTATGCTCCACATGTCAACCACTTTTGCATGACTTTGGCCGAAGAAGGTGATAACTTTGATGATGCTACTCCTAGGGGGAGTTTGCTAGGCGTAATCATGTAGGTTATCAAGAGATGGTGGCTCTTAGAAGGGAGCTTGGTGAGGTTCGATAAGAAATAGGGACTATGCGTATGGAGCTTAGAGATGAGATAAGCGTCATGGGTCGTTTGATCAAGAAAGTGTCTTCCGTGGTTGACAAGATTTGGGACCAGCTCATTTGTCGCACCGATGATGTTGCTCATCCATATTGTTTCTTGGCACCGTACCGACCCACATTTCATCATGATCTTCATATGCATTTCTTATTTATGTTATGTTTGAAAGTTTAGGATCTCATTATGAACTTATGTTTGAATGCTTAGTATAGTTGGATGTTTGTGTCGTGTGGATGATTTGAGTAGGATTTTATGGATATTTGCATAAGTATGGATATTTGTGGTTTCCCTACTATCTTGTGGTGTTTCTTGAATTTATGCTAATGAGTTTTTATGCCCTTGATTATGACAAAAAGATAGAGAGAAAAGTGTTATTGTGTTGTTGTTGTGAATTTGAAAAGTGTTATTGTGTTATTGTTGAGAATTTGGTTGATGATTGTTGTGTTATTGTTAATGATGAATGATGAATGAGGTTAATAATATGTTGGATGAATGATAAATTGAATGATGAGTTGATGATATTGTTGGAGAATGTTGAGAGATTGATACTTTATTGATAAATTGTTAATGGTATGAAATGGCAAATGTTGAAATATTGAAAATGAATTTTTGACTATGATAAATGTAGCATAGACAAAGGGGGAGACAAACCCCAAAAAGGAATTCAATTAAAACTTATAAGCTAATCACTTGACAAGGGAAACCTTGATCACATATTTGTCACCTTCCTTTTGAGACTATTTTTATTAAATTCATTGAAGTTTTGTCATAATAAAAAAGGAGGAGATTGTTGGACCAATGGTGGTTAACAATGTAACCCTAAGTTGTGATATGACTAAAAACTTTATGAATTTAATAAATATAGTATGTAGGTTGGAGATTGGAAATTGATTGCGTAAAGGTTGGTGACAAAGGCTAAGTAAGAAAAGACTTGAGTGGAGTAGAAAGCAGTCAAGTAAGGAGATTTTGTGTGGTGTCAGTCGACCTGTGTGGAGACCAGTCGAATGGTGTATTGGAAAATCAACAAGGACGCTAGCAACAACTAGTTTGGGACCACAGGCCTAACCTAGTTGACTGAAAAGTAAGCCAGTCCACTTGCTCTGACTTTTGCCGCCAAAATAGGAGAAAAAATCTTTAGAATGACATCATGGATCGAGATTTTCTTTTTCGAAGATTTGAAATTTCAATTTGGCAGCAGGTAAGTCGACTAATGTGTACTGCAAGGCAAACCAGTCGACTAGAGATTAGGCCAGTCGACTAGAGGTCGATGCTCGGGAAGTTTGGAAGCTACTGGAATGAAAAGCACTCGACTGAAATTTAAACTAGTCGGCTAGAATGTTCAAAATACTCGAGTGCAGTATATACCACTTGACTAGTCAAGCTGACAGTAGACAAGAGTTAACTTCTAAAAGCAACTTAAAGTGGACCACAATAAAGACCAGAGGGCAAAAACACAAGAGAACATATAAATAAAAGCAATGACAAAGGAGAGAGGTTAACAAAAGCATTCTAAAGTATTCATCTTTGTCTTTCAAGCTCTTGCTCTTGCTTTTATTTGTGTTCTTTGTGTCTCATCTAGAAGAGTCTTCTAGTTTGAGCTAGTATAGCATTTGTGGTTTGCTTTGTGTTTGAAATCAGATTGTTTGTAAGGTGGCTTGAGCCGAAAATCAAGTGTAACAAGAAAGTTTAGTGGATTGTTGAAAATCCTAAGTGAAAGTTTAGGTAGTGGAGTAGGTGTTGATCACTGAACCACTCTAAATCTCGTGTCTCTCTTTTCATCTCTTCCTCTCAAATTTATATTTGTGAAAAATTTAAAAATCCAGCCATTTGCATAACCTCTAGTCAATCTCCCTTTTTAGAGGTTATTTGGACTCTACTATGTCTCTTCGTAAACAATCCACACAACATGGGATGGTTAGCAGAAAATTTTTTGCAGAAATATTTTCCACCAGTGAAGACTGCAAAGATGAGAAACGATATTTCCTCATTTATTCAACAGGATGGAGAATCGCTATATGACATATGAGAGCAATTTAAGGAATTACTAAGGAGATATCCACATCATGGTCTTCTAGTTTGGTTGCAGATACAAACTTTTTACAACGGACTGAATATGAGTACCAAACGGATGATTGATGCAATGGCAGGAGGAACACTCAATAATAAAACACCAGAAGCCGCACAAGAATTAATTAAAGAGATGGTGATGAATAATTATCAGTAGTATTCATCTAGAGTGAAGCCATCTAAACCCGCTAGGTTATAAGATGTGGATACAGTGACAGCTTTGGTAGTCCAAGTTGAGCTATTGGGTTAAAATATTAACGGACTGTCAATATCAACAAGTTAACCAGGTATCCCAGTGTGAGATATGTAGAGGTCACACTAGTCAAAAGTGTGTGGAAACTATTACTTATATGGGAAAAACAATCAGAGAGTACAGGATAACTCATATAATAATAATTATACCTAAAGATAGATTAATCATCCTAATTTTTCTTGGGGTGGTCAAAACCAGAATCGTCCTAAAGATAGATTTTATGCAGTCAAACTTGTAATGTCAAATTTTATGCAGGATAAATATTACAAGAGACATCCGCCATTATCAAATATGACAAAACAGGTTGCAAAGCTGAAAAGGGTGACACCACCAGTAACTAGTTAGAAATACTGTGGAGGAGTCCGTAAAGAGGAGGTAAAACCACCAAACATTAGGCTCTCGAGAAAGAATAGCAAAGCACCACTTTGGTATGCAAAACTAAATCAAGATCAAAGATGAGACAGACGATAATCTGACCCCGTCTAGCTAATGACATAAAAGAAACGCTTATTGGGAGGCAACCCAACATTTTATGTATATTTCTTTTATTTTTTAGTTTTTTATTCTTATTTATGTTTCATTTTATTTTTATTTTATTTTCTTTATTCTTTTATTTGTTTTTGTTTTGTTTTTAGGAGAACCATGTTCATTTTCCTTGGACCGACGTGGTGTTCGAACAATAAGTCCACGAGCTTAAATTTTTTGCGAATGAAATAAAACCAGGGAAGCTCACTTCTTGTTTCTTTACTTCTGCCCATTTCTTATTCATTTATATAATAATATTTGATTTTATTTTGTGCATTGAGGATAATGCGCGGTTTAATTATGTTGGGTAGGGGTCGCATTTGACCATTTGTTAAGACATAATTGTGGGGCAAATTTTTCTATTTTTGAATATATTTGTTGAATTTTGTTTAAAACATAATATATGCAGTTGTTGTTTTATTTGTTAGATTAACATGAATAGTCAAAATATGTAAGCTACAGGTTAATACAGATGAATAAGTTTGTTAAATTCCAAAAATTTATTCGGTAAAGGTCTAAACATATTACTCTAATTGAATATATTACTGTTAATGTTAGTCGCAGCACAAAAATTTTTAATCCCAAGAGCTCAAGTGAGATGGTATAGATCTCTCTTGGCTTAAGCAAGGTCAGGAATGTTCTCCTTTGTGAATCCAGCAGCTTTAAATGGGACTAGAGCTGACCTTTCTTATGGAACCATTCAAAGCTCGAGCTTAAGACATATATATTCCGATCTGATACATAAATTCAATAATTACTCCATTAACTAATTCCATTGAACCCTTAGGACCATCATCATTACACCTTATCAACACCTCCATTCTATCCAAGTAGCCACATTCAATTAAAAACATATACCACCTCCATTCTAATATTCACGCCACCCACCTTACTATCCCCCCATTAACCAAACCATTCGGCAACCTTAAAACCCTTCACCATTCCTTCATATTTCCATCAATTTTTAGAGAAAAAGCCAATTTCTCTAAGGGCCAGAACGAGCAACACGATTGGGGGCGAAGAGCTACAAAGATTAAGGATCAGACTGATTAATTACAGTGGGATTATCGTAGTTTTCTCCAAGTTAATTTGTTTTCTTTATTCCTTTTTGTCTCTTTTTCTTTAATTATGAACTAAATCTTTTAGACATTTAAGTTGACATGAACCATTATTTATTTAATTATCGATTGAATTTTTAGTTTTATTATTGAGTTGTTTGTTACTGAAATTTAATTATGAATTATTTTTGCCATTGATAATTGCTTGAACGTGCGCTTATAATTAACATATTGATTCATATAAAGCAAATCGAGAGATCGAATATATAATATATCACTCATAATTAAAATAAGTTGAATGCAAATCTAGAGATAAATTGACGTAAATCGTCCGGATTAAGATCAAACTTAATAGAGTAATTCATAGAACATTAGTGCGTTATTAATTAATTTAATTTAGAAAGAAATTTAATTTTTTTTTTAAAAAAAAAAAGGGGTTTGGATAGAGCGGTATAGCGGCTCCCCCCTCCCGCTGAATTGGAGACACCTCGATGGGTGGGACAGCTGGCCAAGAGATTTAACATGTCTCCATACACAACTCCTGGCATTCGTCCCATAGCAGCCCACTAGAAGCGGAGCCGGGATTCGAACCCAGGACGTTGGTTAAGGGTGGAA